>JBBMOE010000020.1:4375651-4423117 GCA_037975065.1 Chaetodon trifasciatus | reverse complement strand
TTGACAATTACCTGCATCTCTCATCCTCATCTCTCTGTCTTTTTGCTGCGCCGGTGTCTCAGCATTTTCTTGTTGTTTAGCAAAGACGGCATGCTCGAAGCAATGGAAAATCCTGAGTATTGATGTGGAAAAAGGCCATTTGAACATAACAAGCACAATTGCGCGACACATAATTATGTCTGTGTGTATGTGAGTGGGTGTGAGTGAGTGTGTCCAGGAACTCTATACAGTAGCACCGCAGAGAGATTGACCTCAATGACATGTAAGTGTTTCTGCTGGATGGAGTAGGTTTAGCTGACTAAAATTTGCACTCTTAAGGGTTATAATTTTCAGTATGGGGACAGAAGGGACAGCGTGTGCTCTGACCTCACTAATGGAAAAAAATGAACAGAGAATATTCTTCTTTCTAAAAACACAAGTGGCACATTGTCATGATTACTGCATCAGTTGCCCTTTGCATGTGTCTGCCTGCCTCTGTGTGCTGGCCAACTCAATCACCAGGATCTGACCACAAAGATATTATTGATACAAGGTCAGTGTTCCATTTGTTTGTCTGCATACAGTCATCACGTGTAAGGCAATTCATTTTATTCCTCGCTCTTGTCATATTGTTCTCTTTTTCTTGAGATTGTATACAAACTGTGCACGTTTGTCTTTTATTCTTGTGTGTTGTTCGATATAGAGGATGTGAGCAGGTAGGCGTTCATAGTCTTGCTCAAAGGGCAAAACAACAGGACATGCAGCTGAGTTATTGTCTACTGACAGAGGGATTTTAAATGGTACTCGTAAAAGCTCAGCCAGTCGACTCACATACTGAATAAGAATTTAGTAATGAAGAGTGAATGTAAATAGATTCTTTTGGCTACAGGGAAGCTTAATTTAAAGCCACCAAAAAGCAAAAAAATGAAAAAAATCCTCAGCAACAACTGCATCTACAACAGGGAAAGTTTGACGCCATGAACAAGAGGAGCTTCCACCAACATCCCGCATGAAGACATGATCCGACCTGGTCAATTCACTGTCGTGTTACACCTTTAGTGTGTGTGTGTGTGTCTTCTTGTCTACTTTGCTTTTATCCTCCATGTGAGTACTGGCAGTCTGATGCGCTTGTTTTCCACGTAGATTCAAGTGGACCTGGACAATGTAGAAACAATATGCTGAAAGCCTGTGTCTGCGTACGAACAATAAAAACTCAATTCGTGGAGTGTTGTGATCATGTAGAGCTCCAAAATCACATGTGACTATCCCTCATGTAGTTTGTGTATCCACCACGCAAGCGTTCCTCCTCTCAGCTCCATAATGTTCTACAATTCCCAACACCGCTCTTCGATCGTTTTTTGATCACAAACGTCGAGGGACTCGTTGATAACAGGTAAGGCATGGCATGCATGAGGAGCAGCTGCAGCAGCGGAGAATGTGCAGCGAACTGACAGCTTAAAATCGATGGCCCAGTTGGTGATGGCAGTAGGCAAGCGTGGTCGTTGCATTGGCTGATGCAGAGGACAGCGTTGAGTTCTTGAGTGGTGTGTGTGAACTAGCTTGCAGATTTTGCTTTGAGAAGTCACAGACAGTTACAGCATGGAGTTTAGGATTGCATTGCGTGGATTAAATGCACATAAACAGCATTTTCTAAGAAAGTGTTTACTTACATGTTTTGGGCACATTTCTCTTTTTTTTGATCACGGTGAGGACAGAGCAGCCGTCAGAATACCACACAGCTGTGTTATGCATGATAAAAAAAAACAAAGCCTCTTCTACGCAGCAAAAACACTGGCTGAACCAGACTGACTGCTGATTCCAAGGGGCAGACAGAAGAAACAGACAAGATGAGCATCCGGCAGAGTCTATGAGAAACTTTGTATTTGAAATTTCAAGTAAGCAAGTAGCTGCAGCTGTCAGATGAATGTGGAGGACTAAAATATTTACCAGAAACACTTCATGGCATATTGGGCTGAAATATAGCTGTTTATTTGATCCCTTCTGCTGCTGCGGTGGCATTTCTCCCCTTGCAGGGCTCACCGTGGCTGAATGATGCAAATCCAAATACAGGGGAGAGAGTGTTTAACATTACCAGGGCACATCAGCATGGCATTATCTGCTGTAGGGTTCAAAGCGATGAAAGGAAATTTAAACAAGTAGAGACCAGCGGGTTTCACCTGCTGCACCACTTTGAATCACATTTTCTGATAAATGACCACTGACACAAGGGCACCTTCACTTCCCAGCAACCCTCTGAGAGTGCTGTATATATATGTGCGTGTGTGTGTGTGTGAGCATGCGTTTGTCAGGGTTAGTGTTTTCTCCTTGATAAATGGAGTGTATTATTCAGTGCTGCTGAATTTTATCTCAAGTGGACTCCTGCAGGGTATTGAGCAAGCTCTTTCTCCTTCTCCTTGTGTGTGTGCACGTGTGTGTGTGTTTGTGTGCACATGCCTACACAGTTCAGTACCCTACACGCTGCTATCTGCCGGTGAATATACAGCATGGTTGTATATCTGCTGCCATGCAAGCCCCCTGCTGATTTGCTAAATTTCAAAGAGTACGAGAAGGTATTTGACTGCTCTGCATTCATTCAGTTAGCTAATAACAATGACACATTCACTGTCTGCTGGCTGAGTTAATGTAATTTAAAAAAAGGCAAGAGGGCACAACACCTTGCAGGCACTGCAGATACACACTAAGGCAGCACACATTTGCAGTCTCCATGCTTGTTATTGGAGTGCAGTTTGTCTTGTTTCAGTTGCTGTGTATGTCGTCAGGAGGGAGAGTGGGTCGTATTTTAATTGCAAGGTTGATGGTTCACTTTCCAGCTCCTCCTGTCCACATGTGTCCCTGGGCAAGACACTTAAATTGAAATTTCTCCCAGTGGTCAGACCGGCACCTTGCTTGGTCGCTTGCTTCCATCTGAGTGTGTGTGAGGCAAATTGTAAAACGCTTAGGATGAAAGTGTTATATAAATGCAGTCCATTTACTTGTCCATTTACCACTCCATTTACCATACACTAAAGCATTTATCACTTTGGCTTGACTTTCTTCCTTCAAACATTACATACAGTACATACAGAAAATGTCTTTTTTCCCACCTTTTGTCCAATTTGGATTCCATTTCACTGCACTTCTTGTCAGTGTTACCATTTGCCAGGCGAGCGCTGGTTTCAAAAACATGAACACGGTTGTTTGTTGGATCACAGACCAAGCCAGAGGTTGGTCGTTCTTTGCTTACTCCACTCTGGGTTTCTGTGGTGATAAATGAAAATTTTGCTCCTGCACCACCCTTGCACAGAAATATCAGCACTTAATGAGACAAAGTAAAATCTGTCTTTAATAAAACATTCTGTGGAAATGACAATAAAACTCTACATTGTCTTGTCTCTGACTCACTTCTGCACTTAATACAGCAAGGAGCAGAATACGATTTTTCTGGCAGTCACAGATGCACATCATGGGAACTCTTGAACTATCCTCAACAGTAATTTTTGTAATGTCAATGAGTAGCTCCTGCTTCCATGGGTGTAACTATTTTACAAATGATTGTATTCATTGCAGGCATAATCCATGAGGGCATGTAAACCTGTTTCTGCTGCATGACGTGTCTTGCCATTTGAAGCTCTCAAGCTTTATAAAGAACTATTATAACAAGGCAGTGCAGATAATCAATGAAGCATTGTTATGATACTTTTAAGTCTAAAGAAGCTTAGGAGACATTTGACAAAGAAATTCCAGAACAATTATTTGTTTTTATTGACCAATGAAAATACAAAAAGTGTTGAATTTATCCAGTAAGGTGCTGGAAGTCACATTGTGTAAGTGAAGAACAAACGACGCATCCCTCCATTCTACAGACTGTCTCAAGCTAATTCACCCATTGCCATGCCCGAGCACAATGAGAAAAATCAAAGTGTGAGTCGAATTCACCGCTTCGAGCAAAACAGAAGAAAGAAACAACTGATGAGTCACCATTAACCTCACGTAGGCACAAAGATTTCTTCTGCAACTACTTCTTAAAGTGATACTCCACCTAAAATCTCTTCTCTGGGCATCAAACATACTTCTGTAAGCTTGAAAGGTGCATTGGCTTTAAAAAGTTCTTCTCTCTGCACTGACGGAGAACAGCTGGGATTTTTTTCTATTTTGGGAGTCTTAAGGATGCTTCATAATTCATAAAAATTTAGTTTGTGAATTCGGACACTCGGATAATATGAAAGTAGATGTTCACCACGTAGCAAATTGGGAGTAACTTTAAAAACATGTATCTCTCCTTCTCCGTGCCTCTCCCTTCATTCCCATTGCGCCAGAAAAACAACCTTTTTTTACTCCACTTGGAAAAAAAAGTTGGAACATTTCTTTGCTGTTTTCTAAGCCAATGTATAAAATCTATCTAAAACTTAAGGTGGGTGGCCTGCCCACACTCCTTTTATAAAAAGAGTAGATGGTTTTCTCTTCATCTGGCATCACTGCAGTAGCTCACCGCCAGCGAGGCCAAGTTAGATAAGGACGTGAGTGCAGAGGCAGGAGAGAGAAGCAGCATGAGTAATAGACGGTTTGTCAACGGCGAGAACAGGAACATTAAGGGAGGACAGATAGATAGATAGATAGATAGATAGATAGATAGATAGATAGATAGATAGATAGATAGATAGATAGATAGATAGATAGATAGAATAGTGAAACAGATTCAGGGAGGCCATATAAAGGAGGCAGCAAAACAGATGTATGTACTTCCAGGTAACCCTGGTGAAAAAGGTTCACTTTTCTATTCAATCTTCATTTCCCTTTTAATATCTCACTGTGTTTTTGGGGGGCTGTTTGTGTGTTTTAGTGCTATTCTCTTTCTGTCCCATTCAATTTGCGGTCCTTCCTTTGTGTTAATAGAGCATTACTGAATGGAGACTTGAATAGAGGGGAGAATAAAAGGCAGAGAAGAAAGAAAAGAGCCGAGGAAGTGGGTGAAAGAACGGCGAGGGAAGAGGTGTCAGTCTGTGATTTCCCCGAGGGATTGAACTAAAAGAGAGAGGCGTGTCCCTTTCTCTCTGACTCTCTCACACTCCATTTGAGTCCACCTGTGCAGGCCATGCATGTGTGTGTGTGTGTGTGTGTGTGTGTGTGTGTGTCGGCAGGTTCACCCACACAATGTATTCTTGCGCTGTGCCACTACTGCAGCACTGACCTTCATGTATCTCTGACATGCTTCCCTTTTCCCATTGAACAGAAATTTCTATAACCAGCCACTCTAACAAAATTGTGCGTGTGTGTATTTGTGTGTGTGTTTGTGTATTTACGTGGGTGCATGCATGCGTGTGGCAAGCACGTGCATCTCATGTTGATGTGTTTTTATCACTTCACATTCGCCTGTTTGGATATTGGTTGGCTGACTTATTGATCCAATTCACACCAATAATGGACATTGATCCCCTTCCATTTCCCCTCACGCACACACTTCCACACACATACAGTACAATACACACATACCTACACATTCATGCACTCACATTTACACTTAAAATTTTCCATAGGCACAGGGGTCAGCATCCCTCAGGATTATGTACCTTTTACTCTAAAAGCTCAGCTGCATGGAGATGGATACATTGAGACATGTGAGTGGCTTTTAGATATCCCTATGGAGAGACTGACACTTAACTGCAAGGGAAATATGAGCTTCTGTATCTCTATAGACAGTCAATGTAAAAATGAGCTGTATTTGGCATACCAAACTGTCCAAACACTGTCAAGATATCTCATCTGTTCAACTGCATGTAGATTCCAACAAAGAGTTATGTGCTCACACTTGAACATGTTCTGCCCTGTTAAAACACAGCACTTCATGAATATTTATATGCATATGAATGTGTTCATCTGTCCGTAATTCTGGGCCGGAAAACCTTAGAAATAAAACTAGAAAATCTAGGTTTTTGGGGAATATCACATGACTGCAATGGCTGTGAAACTTCTCTTGACTGTGCTGTCTAACAAAGCCAAAATGCCCAAGAAATATAGTCAAAGAATGATGTTCTTGATTGGAGCCTGTGCTAATTATTTGCTTTAGCTGCAGCACCACCAGCATCCTTACTGTCAGACTAGTCCCGCTGGCAGCGTTTCTTAGAGATACCAACAGAGAGCCCTCATCTTAAAAGTGAAACATGAAAGACCTCCATTAAGGCAGATTGTAAATCCCACATTGTGGAGCTCTTGAAGCTGTCAGTTATTTTCTTTGTCTGCTTGAGCTCCTCATCACAACATTCAGTGGAAGTCTTACTTCTTGACTGACTGACAAATGATTTGGTCTGTGGCTGACTTTGCAGTAAAGACATTGGGAGATGCTTTCAAGTGTTTTTCAATCCCTGTAACAAAAGTGTGTTAAAGTGGGAAGACTGAGCACTTTTGGGGACTGACCCACTACTAACTGACAACATTAAGGCAAATAACCCATATTATGTAAATGTCTGGTGCCTGAATACAACTCTGATTCCAAAAAAGGGTTCCTGAGCCCATGTAGTAATCTTTATACAATCATGCGTTCACAAAGTGGTGAGCCTCCCTCCATCTTTGCTTGTGATTGACTGAGCCTTTCCAGGATGCCTCTTTCATACCCAATCATGATACTCTCACCTGTTACCAATGAACCTGTTTACCTGTGGACTGTTCCAAACAGGTGTTTTTGGAGCATTCCACTTCTTTCCCAGTCTTTAGTTGCTCCTGTCCCAACGTGTTTGAAATGTATTGCTGCATCAAATTCAGAATAAGAAGACATTTACAAAAACCAATGGAGTTGATGAGGACAAACATTAAATATATTGTCTTTGTGCTGTTTTCAGTTGAATATATGTGAAATTTTTAGTGTCCCAACTTTTTATCAATCAGGGTTGTACAGTACAGTCTTTCATAATTTTAACTTCAAACTAAACCATCTCACCGTTCTCTAACTCTTTGCAGATGACGCATCACTTTTCAATGCATTCAGGTTGCTGAAGGATGATTTGGTTGACATGGTGGGTGGGGTTGTTGACAGTCATCAGGCCAAATATCGGGGAGGACAGGGAGACTTTCTTCTGTGTCACAGCTCAGCACACACTCTGACAGTTCATCAGAGTTGATTAGGAGGTAGAGCAGACAGCCACTGAGTGCTTCAAGACATCGCCATCAGCATTTGAGCTGCATGAAGGTGTCTCTAAGGATGAGCTCCTGTGGCACTAGCATCGTTCTATAATGTTTTGATTAGGAGTCGGTGCCTGAGGGTGTGGCTACACATTGTGATGGCTGTATCGTTATAACACAAAGATTTGTATGGTTGAAAGAGTTGTGAAATTGAAACACAGCGTTTCTCTGATAAGTATGTCATGAAGGCGCACACAGCTTCAGGCTGAGGTTGGCTCCCCTTTGCTGCTCTGTCTCAGAATAAATGAACCAGTCAAGCCTTCAAGATGCACATCACAAATACTGTAAAGCTGTAAACATCAAAATTTAAAACTCAAAATGAGTTTTAAATTTTGATGTTTACAGTTTTTGACATACAAATATGTTTGATAAGTATTTCTGAACCTGCAGTGAAAGGAAATGTGTGTTTTAATCATATGATTCCTCGTGGAGCTGAGGTTTGGCTGTGAAAACAGTCTCTTCGTACGTATTATTTTAGGTATATTATGTGAGTTATGCCTTTACTTTCACTGCATCTGCTTTACTAAAGTACGTGGACATTGTGTCCACAACTTGAAGTTGCAGCAGTATTATTGCAAGGTTTTGATTTCTCTTTTGTGTGGGTTCATTTTTTGAAAATCAATCTTAAATTGTATTCCTGCTAGCATTATAAAAAGACTGAATTGGACTTTCTGGAACTTGCAGAAACCCTGAACTCTGTGTGTGTGTGTGTGTGTGTGTGTTACTTGACATTGTAGAGTGTGTTGAACAATTTTCAAGCCCGATCAAAATGGCTTATTTTCAAGGAGTAGACAAAATAAACTTTGTATTTCATGTAAAAATACTTTAACTTTGAAGTATATAAATTATAATTACAAACACTGTTACCAGGATGGGCTATATTATGCTGAATGCTAATTAGCAGCCTTTGTCAGCTGTAAAGCGGCCAGGCAATCGGCACTTTGATATGTGAGTTTTCAAAGCAACAGGAGACAGCGAACAGAGCTGCAAAGAGCCGGCGTATCAGTCAGAACAACGGAAAAATAATTTGACAAGAGCAGCAAAATCATAACAGCAAACACAGACAAACAGCGTTAACAAAGAGGTTCGACAAGAGTGACTGATGATTAATTAACTTCAAAAAGATCCCTTTTCAGAGTGTAGCCTCCGTCGACCTGCAGTTGGCCCTGAGTTAGACATGAACGCATTTGATCCTGAGTGACGCTGAGGTTTCTCACGTCTGCCTCTCTATGATGCAACTTGGCAGCTCGTCAACCAAAAAAATACATTAACTAGTGGTGTCTCCCTATTAGATTGTCATATCTGACTGTCTCCATCACAGCTTTTCTTCTCTTCCTCTCACTGTCCTTCTCTCTCACACTGTCTATTCTTGATCTTTGCGTGTGTTTTTTCTGCCTCATTTTAGTGTGCAGACATATCACACACATTTCCTTGACAACTAGATCTACTTGAACTTCTCCTAATTGCAATCTTCCCTCTGAAGAGTCTTGACGTGTTAAGGGGGCTAGCCCACAATCCAGAGCCATCGGACAGACATGTAGAACAGTGTGTGTGTTAAATGTGTCCTTCAGTGCTGCTGGATTTCAGCCAAAATGTCAGACTGATGTTGAAGCTCTGTCCATCGTTTCGCATTGAGTCCTTTCCCTCAAGTTAGGCTACTTGTGGGCCACTTTTTATCAGACCTGGAGCCTCCAGCTCTTTTCACTCTAAGCTCTTGATGTATAAACTTGTATGTATTCACACTCAATTAATAGCTATTACAGGTAGTGTCAGCATTAGTGTTTATTTAAATTTAAATACGAGGGAGCCAAATTGCCAGACCCATTCTGCTGACAACATGTAGGAATAATCACAGGTGTTGCTGAGGGGGAGAGTGAAATGGCATAAAACCAAGCTAATGTGTTCCAGCCTTGTCTAATCCTGTTTGACCCTGTAGAGGAAAACAAGAAGGATTTTCTTTTTTCTTTCCACTCATGGCATTTAACATTCACAATTTAATTTAACTAAATGCTTCCTGAGGGCTGTGATATCAAATGAAAAATAAATTGCAGAATTGAATCCAGTAAGAGGACAGATGAGCTGCTAACAAAAGAACATACTCAATGCAAGTTATTTCCTCACCTGAAACCTTTTGAAGAGGCTGTAAAATCATCATCATTTCTAAGTTTTTCATGGTCTGCATAAACAAAAACTCTTACGACAACAAGTGATTTTCTTTTCTTTTGTCAGTGCTGGACATGTGAATAAATTTATACTAACGAACATAATGCTATCACATAGAAACCTCAGCACACACAGTAAGTCCTCCATGGCTTTGTTGTAAGCAAGTACTAGTATTTGCATGCTGCTCTTTGTATAGCTGCACCACAGGTGGGACGTATAAAGGAGCATAAGTATGCTTTAAACAGACAGACAAAGGTCCGCTATGTAGCATTTAGGGGAATCTTATTAGCAGAAATCGAGTATAATATTCATAAAATTTGTAATATTCACCATATAATGCGTCATTTATATCAACGGAGGGAGCAGTCCTCTTCCACAAAGTCCACCATGTTGCACCGCCACGTTTCTACAGTGTCTTTTGCTGCTTTGTTGTCATTATAGACAATGCTGGCAATCACACCTAGTCTATTTTTGATGGACACCGCATCAAGCTGCACCGAGCAGCTGGAGCCAGGCAGGAAGTCAGACACAGGAAGAGCAAAGAAGATTTTCAAAATAAAAAATCCTGTGCAGACTTGGAATAGCAAGAAAAAAAATGACCAAATCTGCAAAATCTGATCAAGTCAAAAAAATCAGGCAGGAGAAATGCTCTGCTTCACCACGTTGTTGTTGACCTTTTAACCTGAATTGAATGTGTTCTGGTTAAGCACAAACAGTGAGAAATACCAAGCAACAAAGCAGAAGGTTAGGATACTCTCTACAAATGAATGATGAACGAGAACCAGTGTCTGTCCGTCCACCCTGAACCGTCGAAGCTTCCACATGAAGTATAATCGTTGAAATCCTCTCCTGTAAATGAGTTTTTCATCAATTACTGCCCCACGATATTATATTCACTCGCAATTTCAATACAGTCATCATTAACAGCTACTTGTTGGTGTGTTGCTCTGAAATCAAAGACCTAAGACATCAATTAAGAAACTTATCTACCCATCCATGGTACTTTGTTGCTTCATCAGTGATCAAACCAACTGTATCATCAGTGAACGAATCATTGAAAACAGCCCTACATTCATCTGTGTCAAGTAAATAAAGCTGGAGAGATAACGCTCCCTTATGGGGACGACAATAACTGGCAATGATTTATTTTAGGGCAAAGAGGCACATAGAGTCTGTGTCATGCTCGCTTTGAAAGCCAAATCATGGAAAATTGATTAGCTTTTGTGAATTTGTGGGGTCATGAGCCAGCAGTCATCATTATTATTAATTTCATCTGTTGTATCTTTTTTTGTGGGGGATTAACAGCACCGCGATGACTGAGGACGTGAGATGTGCAATATGTTTTTTGACTTGTCTTTTTAAGAGACGTTGAGCTTTTTTACTGGTTCAGACGCCTCATTATCATACTCTTAGTGGCATCAACGCTATTCACACAGTTAAATCATTTTCTGCCATCAATATTGGATGGCAAAGTGGTTTTCACTGTTATTCATAACTCTGACCCGTTTTCAAAATTAATTAAACCATTTTTTTGTGTCTTCCTGGCAAGAGAATCGCTGTTTCTTTACTGAGGCAAAGGAGAAGGCTGAATACAAATGTATGGAAGACTTGAAGAATAAAATGTCAATATGTGGAATTTTGCCCCACAAAATCAATTTTAAATCAATATCACAGTATTTGCTGAGCCTGTTGAAAATTGAGTTTAAAGGTCATGTAATGTCTGCTGAATATGAGTGTGAAAACACGAGACGAGACAAGGTGAACACTCAATTTAGAGCATGTCAGCAGGTAAAAAAAAACGAGCACACCCGTTTCGACAGACGAAACAATGGAGCCTTTGTAGCTGAACAGTGGTGTATTATCCTCCTTCACTGACCTTATGATGCAGCAAACTCAATACTGCGTTCTCGCTTCTGGGTACGAGTCATCGTTTTCAGTGTGACTACCTGTGGTTAGTCATCAGTTTGTGTGTATATTACCTTGCATCAAACAAAGATTTGTAAAGCCTCATCTAACGCTCAGTGGCACAATAGTTCCTGCAACACCTACACCAACCTAAATGTCTCGTAGCTGTTACGTAGCTAAATCCAGCTTCAGTGTTCACATGACGCCACATTAAAACCAATATTACTACCCTGCATTTCTGTTTTCTTTCTTTTTCTTATGTCGTGAATTTAAGATTTAAACACATTTCAACGTTAAGCTTCCAAAAATGTATGAACTACATTGAAGAAGACTACTTTTACTCTCGTTATCAACAATGCTTTTAGAAAAATTTCTTGGTATTTTAAGCTGTTTTTCATGTTTCTCCCAAAAATTGGAGGTCTAGTCAGGACCATGATGTTTGTAGAATTCACAGTGTGATGAGCCATTTACATCACTGTTATATTTTCAGTAAAGACACAGTAGATTATCATTTTGTGAATTGACCGCAGTTCACAGAAGCTTTTACAGTACTTACTATTCTCTACACCCACCGTGGGGCAGCTCTTTTTTCTGTGTTGTGCCAGAAACTCTTTCCCCTGAACTGTTTCTGCCGCTCTTCACTTTCATCTAACACCAGAAAATAACATTTCACTTTACGGAGATTATTTTCTGCTCTTGCTTGTCTGCTAAACGCTGAAACAAGCCTTGCATGGGATTGTAAAGAATGCAAGCGGTTTATTGAAATTAATTCATAAAGAAATTAAACATACAGTGAGAAGAGTGCACTTGTGATTTTATTAAACCATAAACATTAAATGATTGTACAGAGCATATATGTCAGTCTGCCTATTGTTCAAAGAAATGTCACACTTGCACACTGTTTAATCCTTCAGTGGTGACGTCTAATGAATTTCAGGGATTTGTCTGACGATGTGCTGTAATTAACTTTTCCTGGAATAACCACTTTATCCTTATTTAATTTCCCTGGATGACTTTCAGCCTCTCACCTGTACCCCAGCTTTTCTTTCTTTCTTTTTTTTCAGTTTAATTTTCAGACTTTTTCTCTTCTCAACCTGTAGATAGAGAGCACGGTGACAGCAGTCATCAAATTGCGATAATAACACCAATACACAGCGAATAGATGAGTGATGCGCCCCTGCTCAGCATGGTGAAATGTGTCTTTCAGCTGTATTGCACAGCTGGAGAAATTGGTATCTTCCTCTACTACAAAGGCTTTCACCCCGTAAGACTGTCTGAACTTTGACTTCTTTCTTCATATCTGAGAAACAGAAAAACCTGATGTCAGCCACTGATGTGTTAAATCAAAGGCTGAAACATGTCTTTGCTGTTGTGTTGTCATTGCTTTATACCACTTTATGTCATTTTGTTAGCTGAGGTCACTGGAGCGAGAGAAATATAACCCAACCCTGTCTAGAAATTACAATTATGTCCTACTTATGTGTTTTTCAATTACATTTTGTAATGAAACTAAGTTTCTGCCCCTGTTATGTCCCCTGGCAACACAATCTCTATGAATTGTAGGAAGTGCAACATTTATGTACTCGGCACAGTAAACATGTCCTGTCTCATACATCAAGTCAGTTTTTCTAATTTAACCTAGACTCTGACCTTTGGATAACCTAAACCAAGCTCCTTTAATCAACATTTTTTTGCAACAATATGACCATAATCATGACTTGCCAAAAATATATATGTATCCTCACTATGTTGACATTGTGTTTCTTTGAAAATATATTTGCTTTTGCAAATTAGTAAAAAGAAAAGGTTACACAAACACCTCTTTCACCCACAATGTTTTCTTCAGCGGATGCAAATTTGTAAGAGCAGATTTTGGCAGTACAGTGGGAGAGATTGTCATGCACACAGGAAGTTATGTGTCCTATGATCAGATGGCTGTGCTGTAACATTTTTTTTTTTACTACAAATAGAGGAAGAGCCAGATCGTCGGTTTGAACTCCAGTAGCTGCCATGTGTGTAGATTCAGCAGTCGATTGTCTCCCAGGTGCAAAGCAGGGTGTAACTGTCCACTGTTAAGTACCGTAAGGTTAATTCATTAAAGAGTCAGTTAACCAAAGGTCAACGAACCTTTCCGTGATCCCTGGATGATCCACGATCAGTGTGGTTTGTTTTCTTTCACCAGTCTCCTCTGTTCCTCTTTCACTTCCTCCACCATTCTGCTTCTGCTCATCTGTTTCTTCATCTGCTGCTCTGTGTCCATCTGTGTCCCCGTGTCCTTCTCCCAGCATGCACTTACAGTATGCATCACTCGCCTGTCAAGCCGTTACAGTCAATTATCTGCCTCCTCCAAAGTGCTAATCTTAATGTTTACCCTGGCATTGATTAGCCAATAGCAGGCAGGTGGCCATTGATTAAACCACCAATTGTATTGCTCCCTTGAGAAACGGGCTTGAGGACAATTGCGAGTCATATAAAATGCACACATGTACAGGAAGAGAGAGAGACAGGCAGACAGACGGGCTGGCAGCTGCGTGCATAGATCACAATAAAAAAAGAAGGCACAGACAAAGCAAACAGAAATGTCCTGTAATATAATAATCATGATCACATTACGTCATTTTTATTATGATATTTTGTTACAGCCCCTTATTACTATGCTGGCAAAATCACATTTATGCCTCGCATCAAATACATTTAAACCTGCTTGCACCTGTGCTGAGCATGGTAAGCAGACACACACATATGGAAACCCACTCAAAGTCTTGCAGGCACAAACAAAGACACACGCATACACACACACACACACACACACACACACACACACACACACACACACACACAGAAGGCAGCATGCTAAACAGCAGACGTGTTTCATTAAATCAGATGAGAATGAGATGACATGTTATCTATTCTAATCATGCTCTGTGGTTCTGAAATCTTTTATCAAGACAATGCACCTAATGCCCAGTACACTTCTCTTGTGTGTGTGTGTGTGTGTGTGTGTGTGTGTGTGTGTGTGTGTGTGTGTGTGTGTGTGTGTGTGTATGACAGTTATTAAATGGGCTTTGTCTTGTTCTGCTCCTCAGGAAATGAACCTGACATTACTCATCTATCAGGACCACTATCCCTCCCCTCATCGCTCCCCTCTTCTTGTCTCCTCTCACTGTCTTTCTTTCCATCACCCCACTCTCTGCACTTTTTCCTCTCGGTGACTCTCTTTCTTGCTTTTTCATGGTTTCCTCTCTGTCTTTTCCATCTCAATTTGTTGCCTGATATGCCTCATTCTCCCTCTTTCTCTTACCATATTCATCTTCATATTGCACCTAACTTTCTCTGCATATGTTCCGTCTTTTCTCATTTCCCATCTCTTTGTTTCTCTCCGTCCCTGCTGTTCCACACTTTCTCCTTTGTGTTTCCATCTCTCATCCTTCCATCTGCTTTATTCCTATTGTCTCACTGCATCTGTCTGTCTCTCCTCTTCTATCAATCTCTAAATCTGCGCCTCTCCGTCATTCTCTCGCGCTCCATTCTTCTTCTCCTACTTATCTTTTAAACAACCCCATTCCCCAGCACAGCCATTCATCTTGGGTGCATTCAAGTGCACTGGAGCCTCTGATAAAATGAACGCACTCAGTTTCTTAATCCCTGTTTTTCCCAATGCTCACAGCAGCTCTAACATGTTCCACATTGTTTGACTTCAGTTCATCCGAAAGCTGCTTCAGCTTCAAGTACAGACCTAAATGATGTCATACACATTATTACCTCCCACAACCACTATTGTATTCTGCTTCCTTCCACCTCCAGTTTCTGTTTTCAATGAGAACCAACATTGAGCAGCTAATGACAAAAGCTTTAACAGCACATAAGACAGGTGCAAAATGTTTTTACGGCCACCAGAAATTCAGACAACCAAGGCTATTTTCACCTGTCAAAGTCAGTGTGAGACTCGCCTGGAACCAGGACCTGCAGCGTTGTTTGCTTCATACACTTTAATGGTCGATTTTAATCATTATGGCACAACAGCTGTTGTATTAACTGTTGTCAGTGGTGGTAATGGCCTGGAATGCAACACAGCACCATTGAGGGAATAAAAGTTGTGATAGAGCAATGTTTCAGCTGAGATTTTGAACATGCAGGGAGTGGTTTTACTCAAGAAAATGGCCTCCATGGAGTTACTCTGTTTGTAAAGTGTGTGCATGAAACAAAGCATAATTTCTTTCCAGAAAGTAGTACTCAGTCTGCATGTACTGATAAAAGAGGTAGATTTGGAATCAGAATCAGACTTTATTTACCAAATACAGTTTGTTTTAGTGCAGGTGTCAGAACAGTGACTGAAGAAATAAAATAGAAATTGAACATGTAATAGTAAAACAATTGTAAATCCTATAATTATAAACATTATACAATAACACAGAATTACACAAAATCAATACTGTATACGCATCACATTTAAGTTAATAGGAGAAGTAATGGTGTGTTGGAGGGGCCATATGGAGGGCTGCACAGTGTGCAAAGATACTGGTTATGGTGCCGTATACGTCCTGTGCAATCAGCAGTTTAGATAATTACACGGTGCAGATATTCCTGGTTTCCAACTGTATTTGAGTGCCATATGCATTATATGCAAAGCTTAGAGAATGGAGGAGATCAAGGAAGTGTGATGTGTGAAAAATTGCTCTCTGATTTCCTCATATCACACCCACACACGAGACAGCCTGTAAAACTGCAAAACGTCCTGTGTATTGTGTATATATATTGATCACAATAGAAAAAGAAACACATATAAGGGACCTCTTGTTCACACACACACACACACACACACACACACACACACACACACACACACACACACACACACACACACATATATTTTACATGAACAGTATATATATATACATATTTATAGTTATAGCTGGATTGTCAGCATGAATATCAGTATTGACCTCCAGTTGTAGCTCAACAAGTATGCTAATGTTATTCACCAGGTGGGTCACACATTGTTATGCACTATATTTTGACTGCTTCATTTATATTCATGGAGTCAAACTGAAGAACAGAGACCATACGTGTAAAAGTCACACCTGGTATCTCTTCTAATCAGTCAGAAAACAGGATCACTGTGGATGAAGGAGAGAGGAGAGTTATGGAGAGTCTGGATACGCACTGTTGTGTCATTAAGTCTCTAATAGAAATCAAGGGGAAAAAGCAACAGCTCTTGACAGCTTTTATTTACACAATAAGTAGCTCTCATGGTAAAAAGGTTTGAGACCCCTGATGTGAAATAAACGCAGGCTTATAAGGAGAAAAACAGTCAGTCATTCAGCATATTTTGATTTTAAATGAAAAAAAGTGTTTTAATAAATGAGATTAGCAACACATTTCTTGTTACATTAGGGTATAGTTGACTGAAAACACGAGCCCGCCCTCATTAGAAAAATTACCATATAGGTCGACCTTGTAAGTAGGTTATTATTACACATATTCACTGTTATTGATAGGCTGTGATCTCTAGTAACCAGACTAGATATGATGGGAACAAAGGAGGAAATCAAGTAACAAAATAAAGAGCAAGGAGGTCTGCATATGGAGGAAGGTGGGGTGAAAGAATGGGTCAAACACGAGACTGTCACCCAGGAGACTGCTGCTCACATCTGTATGAAACCAAAATAAATTTTCCCATTATAATTACATAGCATGCTTATGTTACATCATGTACATAACGCTACTTACCAAGTAGTTTTGGTGCCTAAACCTAAGAAATCTGCTGTCATTGCACAATGCTGATGGATGTTAAGGGGTGTTGTCATATTGGAGTCAATGACAATCATCCTATTGAGTCAGTATGAGGATATCTTGGAAAATGCACTCTAAACATGGTCTGGTGTTTCTCAAAAAAGTGTTTCTTATGAAGGATTGTCTGATTAATTCCTGCCATTCCCACCACTGCTCCAGGTAGTGGGTAAAAATCAGGAAAACAGACTTCATCAAATTAGTGCAAGAATATTTTAAGCTTAAGATTCACTTACTCGTCCCAAGGTCAAGAATGAACCTCCACACTCATCAAATCAGTATAATATCAGCATGGTGTTTTCCTTCAAGATGAAAATTCATTGCTGTGCTCAACTCATAGCAGCACAGTTTGAGGCTAAGTTATGGTACAATTATGTAAAATGTTGGAGCCAAATCTCCCTCAGTTCACATATGCAATTATATAAAACTGTTAACATGCACAGAAGTGCAGACCCCGGAGTTACTCTAAAATGTATAATCAGTCTCTAATTTCAGTGGTTTGACTATACAACCAGGCCGACCACTGCACTGCACCAAAGAGTCACTGTTTTCTCTTTCACTGGACTGCAGCAGGAAAGAATAGAAATGCCAGGTGATTTTACAAATCTTGCATCATTATGCTACTGAAGACAGAAAAAGGCACTCTTTAAAATTTAACAGTGCTTCTGCTTCCTGAAAGATGTTTTCAAAGAAAGTAACCCTCCTGTAGCACAAGCTAAAGAGTGTAATTTAAAGAATTTTAGAATCATTGGCCACTTCATTAGGTACACTTGTACAATCTAAAGTGATCCAGAGCAACAGCTCTGCCATA
The DNA here is from genome assembly GCA_037975065.1 of Chaetodon trifasciatus. Taxonomy (NCBI): domain Eukaryota; kingdom Metazoa; phylum Chordata; class Actinopteri; order Chaetodontiformes; family Chaetodontidae; genus Chaetodon; species Chaetodon trifasciatus. Next base: position 4,405,296 of record JBBMOE010000020.1, on the reverse strand, counting down.
AGTTCTGCCTTTAGAAAGATGATAATGCTCAGTTCTTGACTGACTCTGTCAGAGTGGTGTGAACCCAAAATGTTTATTACTGAGGTTGTAGTTTGCAGTCAGGTTGAGCTGCACTGCTTTACATTTAGAGGCGTTTCAGATATTCTGTCCACCCCTGAGAGAGGCAGAATATTAGAAACATTTTTCAGTATAATGCACCGCAATGCAACACCAACCTCAATGATAACCATGAATTAGATATTACCTCTCTGACAGTGTTGGCAAAAACTGAAAGGTTATAAGGTTTAGAAATGCAGAATTCATGGCAGAGCTGTGGTACTGGATCACATTAGAGTGATCTAATGAAGTGGACGGTGAGTGTATGTCATGGTCTTTTTTCATGTGCCTTAACAATATTGTCTTCCATCTGTAGTCCTGAGATATGAATGAAACATTTCAAAAGCGACCATAATTGATATATTTTACGATAACAGTGTAACAAAAGACAATGTGAAAACAATGTGAAAGCGCTCGCTCATACTGATGAGCCCTACAGAGAATCATCACCTGAATCTGCACCTCCTCTTGGCTTTATGGAGCTTTGTGTGTTTCAGCTCATTGTTTAGCTGTCTGCCTGCTACTTTACAGTAGCTGTCCACTCTCACCACTCTCATAGTGTTTTGGCCGCTGCAGGCAGCTGTTCTCAGAGAAAATGCTCTTAAAAACCCACTGTACACTACCTGCTCAGCACTTAACGGGAGACAGACACACTTAGCAACTCGCTGCTGAACATCGTGTAGCATTTAGCGTCTAAAGAGGCAGATATTTCCCCCGGGAGTTGGTGGAGATCAAAAGCAGAGCGAAAAGAGAGTCAATATTGGACTTACTGTAACATTCATCAGGTGGACTCCAAACGAATGATGAACAATGCTGGACGTATAAATAAGCAACCATTTGCCATCGAGTCACTGTATCAACTCAAAAGATGTTATTGCAGGTTTAAAATTATGCAGTAGATTAGTAGTAAATAGAGTAGAAAATCTCCTTTTTCCACATTTCTTCAGAGCAGCATACCCACCACGATGCCTCTTTTTTCTCATCTCTTCTAATTCAAATTGAATCTTCACCTCTATCGATCTCACCACTGCTAAACCAATTGATTTTTCTCAATGTCTAATGTGTTCTTTTTTTTTATCCATCTCCCTTATTATTTTAGATTTGCTCAGTTGGGTTAGGTCGTGTGTGCATGTGTGGGTGTAGTGTGGCACATTTTAGTTAGTGTCATCATTGGACCCCTGTGAACCAATACCAATTTATATGGTCGACACACAGAAGTGGTCCCCTTCTAATGACCACAACCACCAGGCAGTCTCTTCATTAGCCTTTGGACCCCTTCAGCCATATCATGAAAAATCATTAAAATAGCCCTGCTATCTAACAGACACATGCATATGGAGAAAAACACACCATCCCTATGTAATCGCCATTAAAATCCTGGACTCACACATACATCTGGGCAAGAGGGAGAGACAGATCGAGGCAAGAAATAGAAAGAGTGGGTGGGCGAGGTGGAGGGACCGAAAGGAAAGGAAATTGAAATAAACTTTAAGACTGCTGCAGAAACACAGATACATATGTTGATAATCAGAGGGATGGAGTTAAATAGGAGAATGGATTTAGTGCATTGTGCTGCCCTTCTCCATCTTTCCATCAGGTTGTTGTTTCTCCTCAATGCTGTTTATCACCGTGGCAACTGTCACTTAGACATGTCGATGTGTGGGCGATGGGAAGTGAAGATGTGTTATTCATGACGGGAAGCAGAAATTGTAGGGCTGCCGCCACCAAATCAAGACCAGAATAATAGAACGTCAATGTTTAATAATTGTCCACAGTGGACTGAATATTTCTGCTGCTCTGCCACCATCTCATCAGCATGTGTGGAGATTATTCAGCCATGGGGCTCTGATGAGGGCTCAAAGTGGGGTTTTTTCCTCCACCCTAGAAATGATTTACAAATTGCTGTAGTCCTGCAAGTGAGATGATTGTTTTTAAAGTCAAGCTTTCTGTAATCAACACGGAGACATAAAACATAGAGGGAAAGAAGAAGGCAATGAGGAAGGTGTGTGTGTATGTGTGTGTTTGGAGGTAGGAATAAATGTTTGTCAAGTCGAGTGCGTTATGTTGGCACCACAGAAATAGTGACATATAATTCAGCTGGGATGAAATATGCTGTTTTAATAATGAAAGTGTACAGTAGCCCTCTGCGCTGATGCGCATAATACAGAGCCTATTTGCTTGATCCTCAGCCAGAGGCAATTTCTGTAAACATGATTCTTCATCTCTATCCCACTTTCTCTTCCTGCCTATCTATCTATCAGTGCTGATTTTTGTGTGTGTGCATGCGCACGGTGCGTGTGCGCACTGTGTGGGTGTGCATGTGGAGGTTTTTGCCATTCTCCTTTTTGCGCTCTATGAGTTAGCGAGCGCTTTTTCATTATGAGATTCTTTTCAGTGCCTCATGTCAAAGATCATGTAGTCGCCCACTCTCTCTCACACACACGCACACACACACACGCTCACATGCAGCGTGTGCAGCCTCAGATACTGTTCATATATGCTGAGACGAACGCTTGTGAGGAAAACGCACTGATTGAGACTGATTCTTGCGTGTAGGTGTGTGTCTATTTTCAGTATGAGTTCAGAAAGTTCCAACTTTTCCAGAAGTTTCTTCATCCTCACTAAGTCAGCAAGGCCATCCTTTCTTTGCGTGTGTGTGTGTGTTTGAGAGGAAGAGCTAGAGGGAGTAACAGAGAGTGAGAGAGAAGCGATTGGGGGTGCAAAGGCTAGAACAAGCTGCACTGTGCACATGCACATCTTGGTATTTTCATGACCTTGAAATGCACTTTTCCCCATTTTTTTCCTTTGTGATCAGCGCAGTTCATATGCCGCAAAGGTGAAACAACGGGCACAACACCTGCGACATCTAAGCAGTTACAGCAGTGAAATGTGTTCATATCTGGAGGAAAATAAGATCTTTGATGCTCAGTGGCACAAATTAAATACAACTACAAAATAATCCTAAATAACGAGAATATGCATCAGATGCTCGAACCAGTAGACATATAATAATAACACCAGTAGTGTGATTATTACGGGGATGACAGTATGTCAGAGTCAATACCACCAGATGATTCAGCAAACCCATTCAACTATCAAAATAATGTCATTTATTTTTACTTTTCATGTACTATTTTCATTTCACTGCCAAATCGCTAATAACACCACTTCGTTTGACCCTACTGCGGCACAAATATGAACAAATAACAAGTTAAATTTTGATTAGCCGTCGTCCTTGCACACACGACCTCGTGATTTGCACTTGTGATTCGTAGCTGTGATTGGGCTGTGAAGAGGCTACATTGTTTGTATGAAAGACAAAAATACAGCAGGATGTAAGAAAAAAATGTGTGAATAAACAATAAGTGTGTTTCCACGGCTGTGTCCTTGTGTTTGTGCATGATTCTGTGTGTGTGTGTGTGTGTGTGTGTGTTTCAGCAGTGTCTACGACTGAGTTCTCCATCTTGTCTCTTTTATACGTGCATGTACATTTGTGCGTGTGTGTGTGGGTATGTTTTTTTTTTTGATACTCTTTTGAACCCTGCTGCTGGTCCAGCGGTAAAAGCTGACCTCCACTCTGGTAGACAGCACAGGAGTAAAAGCCTTTTCCCTCTCCAGCCCTCTCACCCTTTCCTTTCACCAGTAAATTCACATCAGCACAGCTGAGATGAAGCGAGCCAGAAAGAAAGTGTCAAGAGTGAGGGTAAAAAAGGATTCGACAGAGGAAGTGACAGTTACTCTGGATATAATAGAGAGAAGGAAGAGATGGTCAACTTTTGTTGTTTGGGGCAGAGGAAGGAAAGAAAAATAAAGAAAATAACAGACAAATGGCCTCAAAATACAGGCTACATTCAGCCCTCTATAGCATGCGGAAATGTTCAATTTTGGTTCAATAAAATAATTTTCTTCTCATGCTTTTAGTCTGATTATAGTTACATTTTGCTATTGTGGCTGATGTCAAAAAAATGGACTGAATGCTGCCTCAATATTGGCCTCTTTCAAGCGTATTTACCCTTAATTTTATAAAATGGAGTGCAACATCTGAAGCAATTTTCTTTTCACTTTTTTAATCCTTTCACCACTGAATCCGTGAAACAAACATGAATTCTAGCTGACCGCAGCTGCTGCTCCTCCTGAAAGAGCAATCTACAATCTACTAATGCAAACAAACTTAGTTTAGTGTTTGACTCTATTTTGATTTTGTATCATGAAATCTGACATGAAGCATCAACTTCAACCAAAATTTAAGATACAAACAGACTCACTGGATGTCAGATCGTGAGTTTTTTTAACATCTTAAGTGCCAACAAATTCACTACTGATCAAAATTTAAAGACCAGTTGAAAAATTGCAAGAATTTACATTTTGCACTGTTGGATCTTAAGAAGGTTGTAAATAGAGCTTCAAAATCCAAAAAGAAGAAATGGGAGTTGAGACAAAAAAAATTTGAGTTAGCAATTTATGGGAATTTATGGCATTTTAAGACCATATCTCAAAAAACAAAACCAAAAACCCCCTAAAATAGAAATAAAATTTTCAAAAAAGGACTCAGTAATGAGTAGCTGCGCCATTGTTGTTAATCACCTCAAAAATTTGTTTCGGCATGCTTGATGCTAGTGTTTCCAGGAGGCTAGTGGGAATGTTGCTCCAAGTGGTGAAGATGGCTTCACGGAGGGCATCCACTGTCTGGAACTGGTGTCCATTTTTGTAAACTTCCCTTGCCATCCAACCCCAAATGTTCTCAATTGGATTTAGATCAGGGGAACACGCAGGATGGTCCAAAAGAGTGATGTTATTTCTCTGGAAGAAGTCCTTTGTCAGGCGGGCATTGCGAACTGCAGCGTTGTCCTGTTGAAAAACCCAGTCATTACCACACAGACGATGGCCTTCAGTCATGAGGGATGGCCTCTGCACAACCTGAAGCTCCATTGTTCCATTGAAGGAAAAAGCCCCCCAGATCATGATGGCGCCCCCTCCACTGTGCCGTGTAGAAAACATCTCAGGTGGGATCTCCTTGTCATGCCAGTAACGTTGGAAGCCATCAGGACCGTCAAGGTTAAATTTTTCTCATCAGAGAATAAAACTTTCTTCCACCTTTCAATATCCCATGTTTGGTGCTCTCGTGCAAACTCCAAATGGGCAATTTTGTGCCGTTGAAGGAGACGAGGCCTTTGAAGACGTTTTTTGTTCTAAAACCCTTCTCTCGCAAATGCCGTCTGATGGTTATGGGACTGCAGTTGGCACCAGTGACAAGCTTAATTTGGGCCAAGGATTGTCGAGAATTGACTTGACGGACAGCCAATTGGATCCTTTTTTTGGGTCTACCACTTGACTTTTTTGTTCCATAACCCTCAGGATCTTTTAAGAAGTTTAAAATGACTGTCTTACTGCGTCCAACCTTAGCAGCAATGGCACGCTGCGAGAGGCCTTGCTTATGCAGCTCAACAATCCAACCGTGTTTAAAGAGAGACAGCTTTTTTGCTTTTGCCATCAGGAGGTCATGACAGTGTGGATACCTGACAGAAAATGACACTGAATCCACATTTTTGCGAAGATTTGGGCTTTTAAATGCTGTGGTCTTTTGATCAGTTGATGAACAGCCTATTTCAGTTTAATACTTGTTTGCAATAAATTGCTTACTCAAATTTTTTTTTGTCTCACTCCCATTTCTTCTTTTTGCATTTTGAAGCTCTACTTAGAAACTTCTTAAGATCCAACAGTGCAAATTGTAAATTCTTGCAATTTTTCAACTGGTCTTAAAATTTTGATCAGGAGTGTACAAAGCAGCAACTTCTGCACCAGCAAGAGTTTGGTATCATCTGTCTCAGATCAACCGCTGCATGAGTATCTACATTAATAATTTTCAACCTTGCATCAATATCACTTTAAAGGGCTATTTTTGGTCTGTCTTTTGGGTAGATCAGTGTCTTTAACCTGCGACCTGACCACAGTGAAGAGGCAGCTATCTGTCATGTGGGTAAGCACACTGAGTCTGTTTGTTACAGTAAATCTGTTTCTGCTTTGTGTCTGAGCTCCAGTTGCTCCAGAGCCGTCAAGGGACTCTCCCTGAAAATAGGATTCAGACAATTTCCTCAAGCTGTCACCACAGCAGCTCCCCTATCATATTGGTGGAAGTGAAGAACCGTGTGATGGCTGTGGGCATAATGTGTACTCTCCGCTCAAAAACGTTGACCCTGCGAGAAAAAGCTTCATTTCATTTAATCTCCAAAGAGGCCCCTGCTGGTGATTCTTTTTTGACATAAATTTGTAGATTATTTCTTACTTGTGCAATTTTATTTTGCCGATTTGAATGCCTGCCAGCAGAGACACTGAATGGATGCAGCTGACAGCTAAGTTACGTTAAAGAAAAGCAGAATAGTATTTTCAAAAGGGCATCCAATAAACAAAAGGTATGTAACAAAGAGCAGTTTAAACAATGAGTAATACTTATATTTCATTTATAATATTAATATATTATTTTTGGAAGCTGTGGAAATTAGATGCCCCTTTTTTGACATGAAATACATTTTTAGAGACTTTTTTTCCAATACATTATTATTGACATTTTCTCAACACTGTGAATAAAGCAATGGTCTGCTGAAGCCATTTACTTTACACGATCACATAAACTGATCCTTTACTGGCACCAGTTTTACGAAGTGTTCCTGAGCCCATGTAGTAACGTTTATTACACAATCATGAGTTCACAAAGTGGTGAATGTCGCTCCATCCTTGTTCGTGAACGACTGAGCCTTTCCAGGATGCCCCTTTCATACCCAATCATGATACTATCACCTGTTACCAATGAACCTGTTTACCTGTGGAATCTTCCAAACAGGTGTTTTTGGAGCATTCCACATCTTTCCCAGCCTTTAGTTCCTCCTGTCCCAACGTGTTTGACATGTGTTGCTGCATCTGCACTTCAGAACAAGCAGATATTTCCAAAAATCAATGAAGCTGATGAGGTCAAACATTAAATATATTGTCTTTGTACTGTTTTCAATTGTAGTATATTGGAATTGGGGTTGTTTCACAAGCAAGTCCGAAACCATTCTCCAGCTCTGACCCAGTGTACCTTTAAACTGAAACATTTACAACTCAGGAAAGCACCTTTGCCTCAGTCCGTGGTACCTAGAGCAACTTTGCATCTATTTGCGGCGCAGTGCAGACTTTTCAATGATAATAATCTAAAATTAGCTTTGCGTTCTGTCTGAACCCACTTTAAACCTGTGGCTGGAAGACAGACACATACTCCCAGCTGCCACAGAAACAAATGTCAATTCAATTACATTAACATTTTTATTAGGTTTTATGTAGTAGCCAGCAACCACATAAACTCAAAATGTCCTGGTTCAAAAAACTAATCAAGTTTCTCTGTGTGTACTAAACAGACAGCGAACTCCAGTCAGTTTTGCATAAAGTGTCATCTGTGGCTGGACTTGCTTTTTCTCTCCCTGCAGGCTGTTGGACTGCGTGGAGTTGAAATGAGGTGAGAGAGATGTCTCTTTGCTGCTTTGTCGCTCTGGTCCTGGTCTGCTTTGTGCGTCATCCACACCTCAGGAGACCACCTTCTCTCTTTTGTCTCTTCTTCTCTCACTTTGCACTTTAAAGTCAAATCAATTTAAAGGCACTCTGTTTGTTGATGATGGCATTTATTCACGGCATCAAAGCACAATGAAAGACTCGCAGCCTCTCACCTAATACATTTCCTCTGCTTTTATCAATTCCTGTCTTTCCCCTCTGAGCCATCATTTCTTCCCTCTGTCCTGCTGTCCGTCCCTCAGCACCGTTCCTCTCCTGTTTTCTCTTTTAACCACTCTCGCCTCTCCAGTGTCTGTCTGTTGATCTCTCAAAGACGCTCAACAGAAAAAAGCACTTTTCGAATACATTATTTTCAGCCAATTGCTTCTTAAAAGAGAGTATACAGTGGAGAGCGAGAGATCGAGGAAGGGACTAGACTACATGCAAAGAAACTCTTAAGCTGACACAAATACCTAAATCTCCATCTAGCCCTGTTTGCTCAGGATTTATTTCTCTGGGAAAGTTTGGATGATTTTAATATTGCAAGCAACAGTCATGATTTTAATCCTGTCCAACCAGTGGACTGTATGTTTTTCTCCTTGTACAAGCCCAACCAAACACCCACATGTCTGCTGTTGACCAGATTGTTGGTCCATAATTTCAGTCCCATTGGCTTTTTTGTGTGCTAACAGCTGCATTTTCCTCATTTGAGTTTCACCCAACCAGTTGCTGATCATAGGTGGTGATAATTTTCCCATGAAGGATCCTTGTGTATGTAGAACCACCTCCTGTAATTGCACAATGGCTAAAATGCAGCCAAATGACTGAAGCTTGTGTGAGCAAGATGATCAGTACCGACAAGGTAAACAGGTTCTGTGCATGTCCTGTGACGTCCCTGTGGTATGCAGAAAGACAGGAAAAGGGGATTAAGAAGTATTACAGAACATTAAATCTCTTGGTAGAAGTTCTTGGCATTTGCTCAGAGTGTGAACCTGCAGTGTCTTCTGACCGTCTCTGCTTTGACAGAGCAGCTGAGTGCTTTTAGACTCTGGGGTATTTACTCCTGCCCTGGCCTCACCTTCTGTCACCACGTTTTTTTATTTAACCAAGAAATCCCTTTAGATTCAAATATGTATTACAAAAGTGCAAAAGTTAGAAAGTAGCCTAACACTTAAAAAGGGTAGCAGGATCAACAGGTGCTTGTAGAGAACAGGAGACAACACAGAGTGATCCTCGGCTTGACTTTGTAAATGAAGATAACTCATTGATGTGGTCTCTGCAGGCTCAGGTGTGATCATGAGCCCAGGGCTGGTATTTATCAAGCATCCTAGAGCAGAAAATTTGTCTAACTTGACTAATTTTGATGTTGTTGTCCTCTAGAAGTAAAAGCACCAGATCAAAGTGAAGTAAACCTTTGCCGCCCCACACATCAGGCGTATTCTCACTTTGTATTTGTGACAAGATGAGTGTGATTAATAAGATTCACTGTGGCATGAACATGGCTGGCTAGTTTGTTTCATTCATCTGCCTACAATTTTCTTTGGAGTGCCAATATTGACCAGTAAATTTCTTTTCACCAAGGCGCAGAATGTTTAGACATGTTGGGATCCAGCCAGCCATCAGCTGCAGCCTTTCTGTGTGTCCAAGTGCAACTTTGATCGGCATATGTGAGACGACATGTTCACTTGTCTTTGTCAGCAGTAGATATTTGAATGCGGCTCTGTGTGTTGCAGCCTTAAAACAGGCCAATAAGCACTGGAATTGATGGATCAAGCTTTGATGCTAGAGGCATTTTCTTTCACCTAATCACATTAGATTACTCAACGATCAATAGGTGATCATCACCCGAAGAAATACTGCATGTCTGAATGAGCTGTAACAGCAAATTTCCATTCTCAGCATCAAGTCAACTCAGCATCACGGATCAAACGGACTATCAATGTCACTGGAGTACATGCTACGCTACACACTGACTGCACACTGCTCCCCCTTATGTTTCCCTTTAATCATTCAGCTCCCAGTAACAACTGAAAACATGCATGAATGCATAGATTTTTACCATATTGTTTAGGCCTCCATAGACAGTCGTTATCCACTGTATGTTCCTCTACATGCAACGTGTGTGTGTGTGTGAGTGTGCATGTGTGTGTTCTTCACCAGCCCTTGCTGTGGGGGTGTCTGTTATTATTAGCACCTCTGTCGCCATGGAAACTATTTCAGTTACACTAATTGGCTTCATAACAAGAAGAGTGGGTACGTGTTGAACTGGCAGAGAGACGGAGAAAAATCGAGGAAGAAACGAGAGAAAGAGTGAAAGAGATGGCAAAAATACATCAAAAACTATGTTGTTACAAATTACAAATACTTAAATGAATCAAAATGAAATGCAAAATACTGGTGTGGTATTTAATTGAAATGTTGTTTCTAATACATTCTACACAAACTGATGTCACATTTTTAATCATTTTGTAACCTGGGTCTGACCTTAATGCTAGACTGAAAACATGAGCTCTGCTAATTTCCCACATCGTAGAATTCATGCGACCAATCAGGATGCACCCATGAAAATTCAGGGGTGCCTGTCTGTCAAAGCAACCACTGAATGACTGAGCGAACAGCCAAATCAGCAGTCAGGCCACAGTGATGTACTAATTCTTTAAGATGACCTTAAGAGTGGACATTTCACAGGTGCCTTCCCCAAGAACAATACATGGAGGTGCAATGGAGTAAGTACATTTCTTGAAAAGCAACCAGTACCATTACAACAGAGTATGACACAGTACAAAACAGTAGAAGAGAAAGAGAAGCCCCCCCCCCCCCCCAAAAAAAAAAAAACAGCACTAAAGTCCCTCCAGTTCAGTTATAGCTGTTTTTTTTAGCACAACTAATCTCAACCGTGTTTTTAGTTTCAGTTCCTGTAATTTCAGCTTTGCTATCTAACCAACACAAAAGGCCACCAGTTAGACTAATGGTTTTAGCTGCTAAGTATATTTTCCAGCTCTAGAGTGTGTGTGTTTGCTAATTGTTCTTTTCATCTGTTGCATTTTAGTGTCAGTCAGTGAGCATGCTTGAGCATGAACTATCTGTTTATATTGATTTTATAACTTAGGTGGAATTTGTACCAAACATTAAAGCAGCTTCTTTCCACAAGCCACTGGTCATAAGGAACACAAGACGGTAGTTCACAATGAGTGCGTTGCTGAACGCAGCATGTCACGTGATTCTCTTGAATTTAGCTAAAGGCTGTGATTAGGGTAATTGTTGTGCAGTTTTTTTTTAAGGACAGAGACAAGTTAGAGGGCATGAAAAGAGTCTTTCCAGGGTGAAATGTGGAAATGCAGAGAAATGCAGCCGGGATGGAGAAGGAGAAAAAGAGAGCAGAGAACGAGGATGGAGGCAGAAAAGAAATGCTCTTTTTCTTCCCAGATTTTTAGAAAATAGCACACATATTCCCATGAGGTCCTGCTCACAGGCATCTGTTCTGCAACTGTTTTGTAGGATGTGTGTGTGTGTGTGTGTGTGTGTGTGTGTGTGTGTGTGTGTGTGTGTGTGTGTGTGTGTGTGTGTGTGTGTGTGTGTGATGCCATGGAAGTAAAGACAGGCTATTGTGGTGGTTCACTAACATGGGTGATTTAAAGTCAGCTGTTAGATCAGTTGTTAGATGTGCTGCACACTGTCAGAATAACTGGAGGGATCAGGGCTTGTTTCCTTCATTCACAAGCCCTTTGCCTCTATTACTTCTTGTACAGTGTCAGAAACAGCATCCGCAGGCTTCAAAATTACCCAAGCTGCATCATCCATGTTCACAAAAAGCCTGCATTTTGTCGTTTTCTCTGCTGTGTTATTTTGCGATTTTACTGTGTCTCCATTATTTTCTGATCAGTGCAAACATTCAGCAACCTCTCACTGGACCAAAGAATGTTTCTTTGACTGAATGAAGGATGCCGCAGGGTGATGTCAGTGAATATAGGATGTGGACAAAACTTTACACCAATCACCGCGGTCCTCTGTGACATAACACGACCACCTGACACAAGTGTCTGCTAAGAAACCACACATCACTTCACAGAGTTTGTCTCGTTTCTGGGCATCTCCGTCAGCCGGCGGGCACAGCGTCAGTCATTTCAAGCTGGGTTTGAAAAGCAACAAAAATAGGAGTAATTAAGTGCGACATGCATTGCAAAATGCATAGGCAGAAGTAAACGGGCTCAAAATGACACCAGCATTCTCTTCTAACACTGGCTGGCTATAAGCTTGGCAGTGAGACTCTGGCAGGCTGGTCCATGCATATTGGAGGTTCACAGATGGCCTTGGCGCTGAATATGGATGAGGGATCTGACACCACAACTCAGACAGACAGCGCGGAAAAGAGGGGGAAAGAGGACAGGAGGGGGAGAAGGAAGGAGGGAGACAGGAGGGCAGATCGATAACCTCAGGTGGCAATTATATATCAGTAAATACATCTGTTTTTAATAAGCTCACTCCATTTTCTCTTTCGCCTTATCCCTTTTTTTCCCTCCCCTGCCACCTCAGTCCCCAGTTTATCCCTCTGGCTATGGCTGTGTGAATTATGATTAGGTGTGTGTGTGTGTGTGCCTGTGCTTGTGTGTGAGTGTGATTGTGTAGTATATTGTGTTGTGTGTTTGTCTATGAGTGGGCTGAAGGCCAAGAGTGAGCGAGAGGCACGGCGGAGCAGTAGCTGCCACAGCATCTGTCGGGCCGAGGGTGTTAAGGTATTCCCTAGTGATACACAGAGGTTATAAAAAGGCACACACTAGCAGACATTAACGCAATTTTCATACAAACGCGCAAAGGCCAACGGGCAAAGACACTCACATGCAGAGAGCCTGCAACATCACATATGACTAGACGCTCGGGTGAAAGATAAATAAAACATCAGAGATCCTCCCTGAAGTGCTGCACAGTGTATCCATGTGTGTTTGTGTGTTTTTACACTTTGTGTTGGCGTATCTGCCTCCATGCTATGTGTGTGTTTGTGTGTGTGTGTGTTTTTCTATGTTCCCAGGGCTAATGAGGTCTTTAGTAGAGGTGGTCTTTGACAGTCTGGCGAGGGTGGTCCAGCAATCCTATCATGTTGCCACATTAAGTCAGTATCTCTGTCAGCGAAGGAAAGAGAGCCAGGATGAGAGGAGGGAGGAACAGGTGGCAGGTGTGAGGGAAGACGGGTGAAGAAAAGAGGAAAGGAAGCATGTGCAGGAGTGGAGAGAGGATGTGAAGGGAGGAGAAAAGGATGGAGGATGATGTGACACTGAGAGGAAACAGACTCGGAGGAAGAAAGGACGAAAGTACTTTGAATCCTGGTAAAGTGAAGACAGTCTTAAAGGGAAACTTCAGTATTTTCCCACCTGGACCCTGTTTTCCCATGTTGTTGTGTCTAAGTGACTAATGGGGACAACAATTTTTGAAATTGGTCCGAGAAACAGTCTGCAATCTTATCCTTCGGGGCAAATGGTCAAAATAACCCTTAATTCACAGAGTTAGATGTGAAAGTATTGGGAGAGGAGTGAGTGGGAGCTCAGGCCTCAGAGAGGCAGTGGGGAAACCAGAGTGTAGAGCCAGAGTATTTTGGCAAATGACTCTTGAACCTCTTAGCGTGGGTCGCCGCAGTGTCTGTGGACAAAACTGCCGCGTGTAAGTTTGTACTGATGCGACACATTGTGGGAAAGCCAAGGTTCTTGTGATCCAAATCGATGCAAACCATTTCAAGATACAGTTACAGCAGGTACAACCAACAGCATCAACAAACAGACAATTACAGCTGCCAATGGTGACATTGAAAAGAAATGCCTGTCCTCTTCTTTCTGGTAAAGACTGAGCCACTTGCAACTGACTGTGCAGATGACTGGTGCTTCGTACAGCCAATGACATTTCGACAATGACGATATGCTGCTCCAGTGGACAGCTAAATCAAGATATTAAAAAATATATGTACATATAGTAAATAGCAGAAATATAAAGATAGATGGCCTTATTGTGAATATACATGTCCTAAATATATCGTAATTATAGATATTAACTTAGATAAATATAGTAAATGGTCATTTCTCTCAACGGCGCCTGGACATGCTGTTAGAAAAAACACATTTTCTGTGGTTTTGTTGTCAGTTTTTATTGAACTTGGACTTGGGTAAGGCTGCATGCTGTGGTCCCATGGTGTTTTCCAGCTAATAAGGCCCAGATATAGTCCTCTGCAGGCATTTATTTGCAAAAAAAATATTCAGGCAGAAATAAAAACTTTATTTTTCAGTGTATTCAAACTACTTGCACAATGCCAGTAGCGCTTACAGTGAATCTGACCTTTGAGGAAAAAATCTCAGTGTTAAATTTCAAGACCATCAGTTTATTTTGGGTATGCCTTGCATCAGTGTTTTAGGCCAGTCGTACAAGAACGATAAGATAAAGGTTTTGTTTTGACCAAACCAGAGCTGGTTTTTGGTGCAACAGTGGAAAGACTGACCAATATGGTTTGGTTGAGTTTTATTTTGTTTCTATTCAATTTCAATTAAGTGTGTTTTGCAAGATCTGCAAGGTAAATTTGCTGTTTCTGTGAATAGAGTCTGGTGGCGAGATGAGAGAGATGTAGCAGCTGTTTTGGTTAAACAAAAAGGATCCTACTGTTTAACACAAAGGTCTTCCTCCATAGTGTTGCCAGACATTTAGAATAACAATCTGAGCCTGTCAGTGGCAAAAACAAACACTTTTAGCGGACATATAATGACAATGGTACAATTGCTGTGAAGGATAAGATTGCAGGCTGTTTTGTGGCTGCCGGCTGCAGCGCTCTCGCTCAATACTGGAACAATTTGAAAAATTGTTGTCCCCTTTAGTCATTTAGGAACAAAAACACGGGAAAATAGGGTACAGGTTAAAAAATACTGAGTTCCTTTCAAGAAAAAGATCTTTCATATTACAGAGACATCAACATAAAGCTAATGAGCTGTAGCCAAATGGATGTACTTTATTAAATTGTATATCAGAGCATGTCTTCTTAATGATCAAAGAAATGAGTTGAATCCAGGTAAAAACCATTATCCTTTGCTGATTTCTCTCTGCACACCTACAGTATACCTGTCATTTCTACAAATTTGCAGATAAAGTGAAACAGGTGAGTTAGAAAACAATTTCACACTTTTTGACAATTGAGATGTGGGATGTGAAGCGGGACCTGCAACTCTCACAAGTGATATTTTATATTCATTGTATAGTGTTTATGAATAGAAATGTCATCAGTCTGTAAAGGAACTTCAAGTGGTTTTTCACATTTTGTTCCATTAAGAGCAGAAAATATGACATATAGTTCATACTTTCCAAAGCATACAAGATTGATATCGTACCTTCCAGGCAGCCGCTGGTTTCAGTTCTTGCTGGCACGGTGTGAAAACCAACTTGCAGAGAAACTTGCCTCAGATAGGTAATCCATCACAGTGAACATTTAATCAGCTTTTATTTTTTTTTTTATCAGAGTCACTTTAGCCTCATTATGAGCATGCAGTCATGGAAAGGACTGTTTTAAAACTCTCTCTCTTGGTTGTTCACTGACACTTTGACATCCAATGTTAAAGACCTAAAGGATGCAATTTTTTCTTCCCACAGTGTTTTTGTTAAATGTTTCTCTTTCTGGTTTGATGTACCAACACTTCCACAGACAACGCATCTTCTGCAGCTAATAGTATCCGTGCGAAAGGAGTACGATAAAGATCGAATGGGTTTTCACCACATAATGGATCCCTCTCACTCTAAATGATCACATTGTAATTATGATAAAACAGTGTAAATACAAACAAATATATGCTGTGTAACACATACTGCATGACATACGCTTTGTTTTCTGTTAATTGGCACTTAAACGTTTGCCATCTTTTCCTACAAGTATACACAACGGGCCCAGTTATTAAGCCAGTAAATCAATACAAATAATAGTGATGAATTTGTGGCAAGTAAGTAAATAAATAACATCAGAGCCAATTTCTGAAGCCTGGCTAATTTCAACAACCTGTCATACTGAGGCAAAGATCCACTGTCCATAATGCAACTAAGAACTTATCTTTACTTTATCTTAGAAATATTACCAACCATATATAACAATCCTGCTTTATTTCAAGGTGTATTTGACCCAGATTACACCAAAGGAAGAAAGTAACTGCTCCAGTCACCTGCAACTGAAATGAAGCGTTATGCAATAAATGACCACAAACCACAGACACGTTATGGTCAAATACCGTACGTTTGAACATCCTTGAAGCTCGCTCACCCGACATAGCCCACCTTCACAGATGTTGATGTCTGATGCCTGATTAGACCCCTTGGGACTATGCAGGAACTGTGATTGACTGACTTCACTCCTGTCAAGGGGGGGACAATTTAAACTGGCTTTTACAGCCTATCATGCATGGCAACACTTTTGGATGTTTAGATGCTGCTTGTCAGTTTTGTAATGCATCGTAACAAACATGAATTCAAACAGACCACAGCCGACAGTGAGTGTTTTAAAATACATGTTGTCACCCGGATTTATATTTTGGCCAAAATGTTGCAGTCTAAATATTTCCTGTGATGGCAAGTTTCAAGTGCTTGAAAGTTTGATTTTCACAGTGATGACTGCTGAAATAACAAGAAACCAATCACTGCATGGAAGGTAGAAAATCCATCAAAAAAAGTTATGGTAGTCGATTGTGCAGTATTGGCAACTACTAGTTAATGGACCAATGCATGCAAAAACCATCATTATGATTCTTTAAAGCTCTGGTTTTCTCCAGGACTTGTGAATGCCAGCTTTCCTCTCCTCCTCCTCCTCCTCCTCCCTTTTTTGTGGTTCATACAAACCAAGGGAACCATAAAATGGCCCTCCTCGGGGAGCAGCTTGTAATGTCTGTCTGTAAGATTGAAACAGAGAAAGTTTTACCTCCAGCTCGGCTCCCCAGTGACTGCTCATATCAGAGCTGCCGGGCCTCGATTACTTTTTCCTGTATCTCCCGCCTCCATCACCAGCAGGGAGATGAAGCACGTGGTGATATATTTCTCTGTCTGGGTCCAGGGACGATAACTTGAGTCTCTTTTGGGTCCGCTTGCTCCCATCCTGCCAGCTAACACATGTTGCTGTTGTGCGTGTGTGTGTTGGTATGTGGACGACGGGGGAGCTCCCTGCAATAGACACAACTGGTGGCTCGGTAAACTAATTTGATGATCTAAGTATCAGTGTCTCTCTGTTTGTGCACTCTTTGTGCAGCTCTCAGAGACAATCTCGAGCCTTTTGTTCCATCCGTCACCACTGTCTCAAAAATGATTTTCGCCTCCTTTACCGTGCCAGTTTGTTTTGCTCCTTTTGTTTGAGATCTTCTTCTGCTTGCTTGTTTTTTTCTCATGATTGTTTTGTTTTTGAATCACGTTGTCATTCATGAATATTTTCTTTCAGAGGCATCATTTGTCTTTTGTCACTTGAATGAGCATCGGCAAACTCAGTTGCTTGAATTCTCCCAAACAAAACCTCATTCATATTTTTAACTGTTTCTGAAAAAAATACTACTTTTTTTCAATGTTTGCTTGTCTGATAGGTTGCAGCCTAGTATCCCACCATCTTTGCCTGACCTTTACCAAGTGCTTTAATTCTCTGACCCCAACCATAGCTTTACTCAGATATCATAGAGAGTGAAGTTTAAAGTGATGAAATAAATGAAACACTGGCATTGGACGTGAAAAAAATGTTGAACATATTTCAGGGTTTTGCAAAATCTTCTCATATTGAAATTCTGGTGCGATGTTAGGGATGGATTTTTGCTGATTAAGGCTCATGTGTGCACCTTGTGAATTACAGCGGAGATGTACAGCACCACATTTTGAATTAGCAATGAGATTATATATGCAACAGGATACTATGTATTCACACACACGCACACTCACACACATTAAAGCACCTGTTGGATTATTCCTGCAGGAGTAAATGTCAGCCTTAAAGGTAATGGCAGTAGATTACAGAGAATCAAAGCACTGACAGAGACAAGGGGGGAGATGAGGAGGCACGGAAGGACAGAACAAGGAGAGCATGAGGAGAGATGAGTGAAAGAGGAAGTGGGGAGCAGAACACTGAGGAGAGGACGGTGGAGGGATACAGAGTGAAGGTGCAGGAGAATAGGTGGGAAAGTGAAGAGAGAGAGCAGAGTGATGTAAATTGGCACCCACCTTGCCTTTCTGCACAGTCAGCAGAGCAATGGAAACGAGACAAAGGTGCAAAGAAAGAGGATATATTGTATATGCAAAAAGAAGCAAGAGATGCAACAATAAAGACAGAGAGGAGACGGGAAATGTGGAGGAGAGAGAGAGAAGTGTCACATCGGGAAAGTTCATAGAAAGAAGACAAGAACAAGAAACACTGCTGACGCTTCAGCATTTGTATACTGGATAAAATATTGAACATTAGACAGATACATCCAAAGCTGTGACGCATGTTACTCAGAGAAAGTGGTGATGTGGGAGGTGAGCGGAAAGAGAGACATGAGAGGGGTTGCCGTTACACAACTGTGTGTGAGGCCTGGTTTTGTACTCTCGCTGCAGTTTGACTGGCACAAGCTCTGCGAGAGCGCAGACGTGCCATCGATCCACCTACCAAAGCATTAACGATTCTCTGTTTTCATGATGACTACGTACTTGCAAAGTGAAAGGTGCCACAGAAGCGAAAACAGCTATTAGAGTTACTCAATGAGAAGAACGAAACCGAACACAAACAATGGTTCCACTTTGTACCTTACATGATTTCAGTCGCGCACGCTTACTTTTGTATCTGAAGCACGAGGCGAGCTTTGATCAAGACAGATTGAAAGACAGAAAAACTGAGTGACATGGCATGTACCTGAGTCTAACGATCCATCTGAACTCACAAAAGCATTAGCTCAAGGCTTGTTTAAACAATCAAATGAACCCAGAGAACGTAATTATACTCACTCTCGTCCTCCTTCCTCTTCTGTCTCTCCCTCTCTTCCTCTCCCTCTCTCTCTGTCTCTTTCAAAGCGTTAATTATTTATGATTTAATCACAGGGAGCGGTAACAGACGCCACAGCTGCCGCCTGTCACACACACACACACACACACACACACACACACACACACACACACATACACTAATACATGCACAAGTGAGAACATGACTAATGACACAGTGTTAGTTTGTTTTAAATTGCTGCTGTTTTCCAGTGGCAATACCTTCATAAACAAACTAAAAAAAAACAAATGATGTGCTTGAAAAGCTGCAGAAGTTGTGTCCCTCCTCCTGAGCTTGACTGAATTTTGGTGTGCATTAAACTGATTTCACCTTTTTGCTATATTGACATTTTTCCATGCTCATATCGCAGCAATATCATACCTTCTGTACACACCTGTCTTTGAACATATTCAGGCAAAATGCTTTGTAATAGACTCCCTCCTGCCAGAAAAAAAAATCTCTCACTCAGCACCCAGAGAATTAACAATCATTCTTAAGGGATAAAAATTACCCAAATCTAATATTTTTACTTTCCAATTATCTGTCCAGACCGAGAAACAGTATCTCTCAAGCTGTAAGCAAAGCAGGAAGTTGGTGAGACGGAATCATTTAATGCACAATTTATGCATTGGAGGCTGAAGTGAAAGTAGAAATTGAAATTGGCTTTCAGGCAATTATTATTCTGTGACACTGAGTGCATAACTTCCTTTTCAACCCGGTCTCTCACAGACCAGTTTAAATGTAGGACATTCTCTCACTGCACATGTGAAGCAGACTTTTTCTTCACCGCATTTTGCTCGCAGCACACAGTTGAATTAACTAGATATAACTTTTAGATTAAATATTGCTTAAAATGTTTTTGAAATTATGAAAGCCTGACTTTCTTACTTGGTATTCGATGAAGGTAAGAGGGGAAGTGGAGGATGTTAGAGGAAAGGGAAAGAGGAGAGGTTATGTCGTCCCCTCAGGGATTAGATTGACTGTTTAATTCAAGTCATCAGAGTGAAAGTCAAAGACAGATGGAGAGAAGAAGGTCGAGGTTACCCACAGAGGACGGATGACGAAAGAAAGAGGGAAGGCGGAGGAAGAAGTGGCGCTGCATTGCTGTTGTCTGGATGTTGGTGATGTGAAGAGGAGACTGAATGGAGGGGCTATGCTTAAAGCTGCCCAGAACATAATCTCAGATCTTAGATGTTACACTAAAACCATAAAAATCTCTGCAACTTCAGCTGCTCATTAAATACAGCAATGGCACCTTTGTCCAAAACATGGTGACGTCTTTTCCCTGAGAGTCAGTTTGGATCCCAGGGGCAGACTGGCTTTACATGACACACTGGAAGAAACACTGAGCCTTTCTAATTAAATTTTCAGACAGTAATTGGGAGTTTTGTCTGAATGACAAACAGGAAAATGACCTTTCCTAATAAGACGCCGCTGATGCTGCCTGCTCCGGACGCCGCGCACACACTGAGACGCTCAGAGAAAAGACGATTTCTGATATTCGTCATCGTCTTCTTCTGAGAGGAGAAATCTTCTCATATCTACTCAAAGCCCTGTGTGTGCATTTATGTGGGAACATACGTGTGTGTGTGTGTCTGTGTGTGATTATATTTAGACATGTCGACGTGCCTCCACAGGCAATCCCCTTCTGTGTTACCATGGAAATGACAGAGCCAAATTGTCAGTTTGTACTAGAAAAGAGGGCTAAGTGCTGCAGAGCCTTGATGTATGTGTGTGTGTGTGTGTGTGTGTGTGTGTGTGTGTGTGTGTGTGTGTGTGTGTGTGTGTATTCACTTCATTTATACATTTGGGTGTGTGTAGTTGCTCAAAGAGGCCCTAGTGGGATGATGTGTGTTTGTTTTGGTTATTGAGGCCGATAAAAACAATATTCGTGGCATCTTGCCCTCAGCCACTAAATGTCTGTGTGCGTGTTTGACCAGGAAATTAAATCTTCCATGCTTTTCAGGCGATGCTGAGCCGTTTGATCTCTCCCACTCTCTCTGCCAACGTTATTGACCCTCTTCCACCTGCCAATCTTCCTCCCCTGTCTGTCTCTTCCTCTATTTCACTTCTCTGTTATCTCTCTGCAGCTCACTGTGCCTTTTACGCTGGTGCATCTGTCCTCCCCTCACTGGGCGATCATGGTGAGATGCAGCTGTTTTAGGAGGAAGAAAAAAAAGACAGATGATGAGATTTTCGCTGAGGTTCATTTAACTGCTTTTGGGGGGCCGTGTGCTCCCCAAAAGCAGTTAAATGAGCCTATAATGTCGAAGATGGAAAGTTTAGATTCCAGAGCTACTTCAGGCAGCCGTGCAGCTATCAGTTTGAAGAGCTTGTCTTAAAGAGGGAGTGGAAAAGCTGGAAAGTGATTCAATTTTTCTGGTCTGTTTTCAGCCATGCTAGCAGTGTGGCTTTATGGATGGCAATGTTGGTCATTGGTCAGTCCACCATTTTGGTCCAACAGAAGTAGCTCAATACCTTTTGGATGCATTAACATGACATTTGCTATCATGCCCTGATGATGAATCCTAAGAACTTTGTTAATGTCCTGGCTTTTTCTGTTCCACCAGCAGCAGATCACAATTGTTAAATACCAGTGAATTATCCCAACATCTCGGCATGCAAGATCTCTTGCATCTGATTGACTGAGACACGGGTCATATTTCCCAGATGATGGATCCTGATGATGTTTCTACACGAGACTGACATTTATGGTTTTGATGAAACATCTCTACTACTATTGAAAGCTTTGCCATAAAATTTGGTTCACATATTTATGTCCCCCTGAGGAAGAACTTTGGTGATCAGTTTTCCATCTAGCGCCATCGTCAGGCCAAGACATTGCTCTGTCAAATTATTTGGTTTATGACATGAATAGTGCAGCCTCTGGGTCTGAAAAGTAAAGCATGGCTGAAAAAATAAGTCTGATTGTGTCTAAGCTTTTGAGAAAATGACTGCTGTAAGTGCAGCTTGACAGAGCTGACTGTATTTTAGTGGAGACTAAACTAACAATTGTTCTGTAGTCTCCCAAGTAAAATCAGAACTGTAATGACAAAGAAAGAAAGGCTCTATGAACAATTTCAAACTCATGCAAATCGTAGCCGCTGATGTGTGACTTGTACTTCATGCGTAACGTCAAGCTAACTTCTCCTGTTGTGCTCTCCATCACAGATTTGACACAAACAATATTAGACTGAAGTTAGTGGATAGAATTAGTGGCATAACTGTGGGCAAGGTAAAGCTCTGAGTGACTAGAAAATTGCTTGACAAAATGTGGGCATCAATTTTGGGGGAAATTACAATGTAATCATTTTGTCAGATTCTTAATAGTCTTCTAACCTCGGGGTGCATTGTTCACTGTTCCGTAATGATACATGCTGACAATGATCAAAGTGAAAGTAAAAACTGCAGCCCACAGGAAATTGTGGGGACAAGATCAGCACAATCCTCTTCAAACAAAGGGCATGTAGGCGTGAAAATACGCCAGCAGTAGACATAAACTCCACCCCACAACAAGCAGAGAACGAGTGGTTAAACTGGGCAAAGCAAATCTGCTTGAACAAGGAGAAAAATGCACCTCTCCATCTCCCCCTCCTCTCCTCTTCTTATCTGTTTGTTTTGTCAGTCTTTCTATTGCTTTCCATGTATGCTGACGTTCCTAATGGTTAGTCTTTAGCTGCACATGCTTTTACCTGCAGACACTGAACAGAGATACAGAAAAAGATTTTGTAAGACGAAGGGAGAGGAAGGCCAGGAAGTAGAAATACAATGAACTGCGTGCTTTGCTTCAGGAAGGCCTTCAGGGGTGTGAAAATGTTCTGACTTGTGTGTGTGTGTGTGTGTGTGTGTGTGAGGGTGTTTTTGAAGGAAAGGCAGAGAGAAGAACATGCAGGTCCAGGTCCGATACGGCAAGATCATAATTAGCAGTTCATGCTAGTGTGTCGCTGTTTTTCTCCAGGAAAAATAAAGTGTGTGTGTGTGTGTGTGTGTGTGTGTGCGTGTGTGTGTGTGTGTGTGTGTGTGTGTGTGTGTGTGTGTGTGAAGTGAGACAGGAGCTATTACTCTCTTCATCTCATCCCCTCATCATTTTTCATTTCATTTCACTTCATCTGCGTGTTTTTCTGTTTCTATCAGCGTGAGTGGCAGCGAGTGGGCGAATGAGAGCGGGAGAGAGGGATGAAGGACGGGAGGAGCAGGGAGAGAAGAGGCAGCGTCAGGGCTGCTTGTGGTAGCTGAGAGATATTCATGGACAACTGTAACACTGGCAAAAAAAATCTGCACAAAGTTTGGATAGAGAACCTCTACACACACACACACACACACACACGCACACACACGAATGCACGTTATATTTATTTGATTATCAGACAAGGAGACGAGGAAGAAATGTCACGTCCAACACGTGCAGTGCGGTAGGAAATAGAGGATGTTCTGCTTCTGCTTAATCCAATAACAACAAGCAGCCAATTCTCACATTTTCTATGAATAGCTCTTCACTTCTAATGCATAAAGCAGAGGAAACCTGTTGAAAGTACACCCTCTGCTCACTCACTTTTACTCAGAAATGGAGCTGTTGTCTGTGGAAATATGGTGCAAGTGTACTCTTGCATAATAACTCTTGTGTCATGCAAAGCAAAATAAGCTTTTATAATTTGAGGAATGATTTGGTTAGTTTGGAATTAAAACCTAAAGCAAGTGTTAACTTTAAGGCGCCTGCAAGCTTGGTTTTAAATTCATTCATGACTAAAATAAGCAGGGATTGAAGTGAAAGTTTTGGGGCCAAAAAAACATCTTTAGGTATTAAATGTTAGGATTTTAACATTCAGCACTCATTAGGACTGATTTAAAAAGTTGATCAATTCTGGTGCACAAAAACACATTTTCAAAAACCCTTCTGAGTCTTGCCACCTTAAAACCAGCGAGAAGAGCGCAGACAAATACACAAGATCTCTCATATGAAATTAAGGTTTTTGAGTTTTGACCACACCGTTCATAGCAAGAAGCTGATTGGGAAAATAGTTTTCAAGGACGTGTTTCAAGTCTCAAGATTTTACACAACATTTATTTAGCTGTGTGAGGGAGTTCAGAAACACCGTTACATAGTTTGTCCACTAGAGGGCACTGACGAGATTGTTTTTCAACTGTAAAATATCTCAGTCAGTAAAATTGGTTTTAATTATCAGATTTTTCGATCTCTCAAATAGGTGTCGGCCTGAGAAATCTAGAGTCAGTAAGGCTATTATAATAATGTATAGTGACATCAGGGTGACATCCTCCGCCTGATATTTTCACTGATGCTGTCCCTTACACTGGCTTATTTCAAAGCAGCTCAAACTGCTGTTGTGCTGGTAGCACTTAGTGGCAGAGCATCAGCTAAATGGTGTGGTAATACAAAGCTAAAATGTTTGTAAAAAAAACAAAAATGCCTTTTTTCCCCTCAACAAAATAATGATACCAGTGGCGAGTGGGGACAGACTGAGGGGAGAGTTGTGATGGAAAAGCAGCGTGTGTTACAGTCTTGTGTCTCAGTAACCTTAGAAACTGATGTAAAATTCCTGTCACCTTGGGAACAGAATGGGATGGAGAAAGCGAGATAGGAGAAATGTGTGGAACGGGTCATGGTATGATTGATGTCGTTATGACTTATACTTAACATAATAAGGTGCAAGGTGTGTGTGTATGTGTGTGTGAGAGAGTACCGGTGTGTGTTTTTGTGAGTGTCAGTCAAATAAAGAGAAATCAAGGCGTAGGGAGGAATTAATCAGCACTCTCTTTTCTCCCTTTCAGTGGAGCGTTCTGATGGATACAGTTATTATGTAAATAATTGTTCCTGGGTTTGCTCTGCAGATTGTAATTTTGCCTTCTGTGTCGCTGCCTCCTGCGCACACAGATCTAAAAGTGTGTGGGGGTTATGTGGGTGTAACAGATTAGTAGCAGCACCTCGATGAGTGGAGTGAACTACACTGACCTCTGAGTCAGTGCAGCCCTCAGATCAGAGCGCCGAGCGCTGTACTGAGCTGTTTTCACTGCAGGTTTAAACCAGTTGTGGAGACTTTCTGCACAAATCCAACCTGCTCTTTTGCATCTGCTTGAAAACTATTGATCCTGTCCTTCCAGCGATGCTTTTTAAAGGCAGAAGTGTCTAAACTTCTGCCTTAAATTCACAAAAATATCTTTGGAGTTTGGAGGAATGTCCCAAAACAGCCTGCAGAGCAGATTTAGGAAGACCCCCTCCTGATCCAGTACAAAAGACAGCTTCACAACCCTGGAGACCCTTGTCTCACACTGAGTCTGACTGTGTGACTGACTTCAGACAAGTGGTGAAAAACAGGAGCTTTATCTGCTTTTCCAGCTCAGCCAAAAAATAAAATGATATTCACAAACCCTGCATTAAAGAATGCAAAGGGGTGAGTTGGTGGTGTCGTGCTGTTTCTGCTATCAGGAAGGCCAGTTTGAGAAAAGATTCATAAGTTTGAAAGCGTATCAGACCCCAAACACTGCATAGCACTTTATAATACTTTGAGACTCTGGAGTTATCACAGCAACAATCAGTTCATCTTTTGCTGCCATGATTGTGGGGTAAACAGTAGAAATTCCCTGCTCAGATTACAAAGTAATCTATGAGGAAGATGATTGGCCAGCAAAGTGTCTTGCTGGATGACATTGCATTGAACTGAGGCAAAAGGTGAGGCAGTTTTATTTTTTTCATGCACGGTGCTGATGCAGGGGGCTCATTGAAATGCACAAGGGAGCTCGGCTGTAGTCAGTCTCAACACAGCCAAATCAAACATACAGTAATACTTATGAAACTCTTTTCCACAAAGAAAGAAAGCGCTTCGACTTTGTTTTCAGCTGAAAGCCTGATTACATGCACGTCCTCCCACTGAAAGCTTGACCTTAAACCTAATGGAAGCATTATATCCACCAATAATAATAATAATAGTTTTAATAAAAATACATAAAATACCAAGAACCCTTCACTTATTCATTTCAAACTCTGAAGATTTTGTTGCACAGCTCGATTAGAACCTTGAAAGTTGTACATCGTTCACTTTTAAACTGCCAGATGAAAATTCACTGTGAAATATTTCATTCTCCTCATCGAACCTTAAAGTCAGTTGCGAAACATTTGGGAAAAGATTGGCGAGAACGCAGCCCACGGGCGTGCGCTGTAACCTTCTCAGAGCCTCACAGGTTAACAGCAACAGATGGGGAGGAAAGTGAGTGATGCACACAGACAAAAACACAGGGAAGAATGAACAGCCCGCTGTGCCTCAGCAGAGACAGGGAGCCTTGAACGTACGCGTGTGCGTAAGTCTGTGAAGCACATGAAATACCTGTTTGGGTATGTGCATGCGTTTTCTTTTTCTTCCTAAAATGAATGTTCTTGTATCGTTTTCACAAATGAGAACAGCAGGCCTCATCTTTCATTCCTCTTTTTTTTCTGATCCTTCGCTCCTCTCTTTCCCTTTCCTTCATCTCTCTCAGGTCAGGTCAGGTTAGATTCCAACTAAGCTCCAAGATAATCATCATAATTTATATGGGGGAGCTTAGAGTTGAGGCCTGACAGAAATTCCATGTGAGAGTGGTCTGAAATGTTTTGCACACTGAAGGTGATGGGTTTATTTTATCTTGCATCGCTTTGATGTTGCCCTAAAATCTTTATGAATATTGTCTGCATCAAGAAAACAAATGCCCTGCCTTTTCCTTGCATTCATTTAACGTCGTGCCTTATTTTTTGATCATTTCAACATGCACTTCCAAGACAAACCGACATACATTTTTTAAGCTCTATCTATAACAAAGCAGTTTACATTCCATGTATTTACTCACTTTTTGTTTTCAGTGTTTTTTACACCTGAAATATCTGGAAAAAAACATACACACAAACACACAAAGGGTGAAAATCAGTTAAAGAAATGTTGACTTATGTGGCAAATGTCAGCAGAATTAGGTTACACAATACCAGGGAACAAATGTTAATTATGTATTTGGCATTTCACTAATGTGAGGTAAAAGGAGGAGCAAGACTGCATCAAATCTGCTTCAGCACACATGAGTTGTTCCAAAGAAACGTGGCGACAAACACGCACACACACACACACACACACAGATGGGACATCAAAGGCTGCAGAGTGACTGGTAAGTGACAGCTTGATCAGAAAGTTGCATGTCTCTTCCTTTGACTGATCTGACAGGAAACAGACACACAGCCTCTGTATCCTGGCAACAGCCCTCTATCTGTGGCACTGAGAGATGGACAGGATGCAAGGGTGTGTGTGCGAAAGTATTTCTGTGTCTACATGCGTGCGTGAATAATGGATTGTGACTCTACTTGTGTCTTCTGTCTGTTTAACCTCCTCGAATCTGCCGGCTCCAGCAGTCCGTCCATGACCTCATGCTGCGTGGCCATCCGTTCACATCAACAGAACTTTATTTTCAATTCTCAGAAAAGTTTTCACGCTGAATTTTGCGAAAGTCTGTATCGAGTAACATACAAGACAATGTTTCTATGGAGGACATTTTAACATGGCACAGTAGGGAAAGCACAGACAATAAAATTAATGATGCCTGGATTCCATTTAGCTCCTCTGGTTTCAAGGTCTTGCTGTTGCGCGTGCTGGCTCACTGTCACACTGTCTGAATCCAAATGTCCACCCTCTCGACTTGCAGACTGGGCCCCCGTGGACTTCTGACAAACATACTGTGACATGCTCACCTTCATCATGTTGAGCTTGCAAGGCTGAGCAAGCCCCTGATCAGATGGGCCTTACATTTCATGGCTCGCATCTTAGTGTCGTTTTTTTTAATCTTCAACGCAATTCTGCATTTTTAAATGGTTAGATACAGAATTGGAACAGAGCCATTGTTATTGCAGCGTAGTAGCACCTGTGCTTTACTGTCACAAGTCAAAATACGTGCTGTCAGAAAGGCCCAAGGTGCACCCATTATATATACATTTCTAAAAAGAGTTTGACTTTAAGGGTATTTATCATAGTGTCACACTTTATTTCCTCACATTTCTCTTTCTAGGTAGTGTCAGTCTAACTCCAGTGAACTCATCACACACTGACTTCACCAAACAATTACTGAAAATCATCCATTCAGGGCAGTCTGCAGCATCAGCAGTTTAAATTCAGAGAGCTGCTGCTGCCGGCCAAAAACGGCTCCGGAGTGGAGACTGCTCTGCTTGGTTTGATTCAGTGTTCGCATTCATTCGAGTGAGTTTTCAACTAAACATGAAGAACATTATTCTGATCCTGCGCCAGACGAGATTTGAAAACATGAAAATTGAATGACATGGAGCCTTTAAGGGTGTTATTATTACAAGGGAAAGTGATGATGTGACAAACTGCATTACGGCGAGGGAAAGAAAAATCTGATTCCCATGGCCACATTGCATGGGTGTAAAAATAATCCTGCAGCATCAGATTATCAGAACACAATCTGGAGAGGAGACGTATGTCAATGCCAGGTGTAAAGGGGTCTTTTGTGGATTTGTTTGCATAGGAACTTGTGAGCATATCTGTGTTAGAATATATGTGTGAGAGAAAATCTGACTTTGGCTCACCATATGTGAGAGATGTCATCTTGTGTGGGTGTAACAAAGAGAACATACCTCTGTGTGTGTGTGTGTGTGTGTGTGTGTGTGTGTGTGTGCGCGCGTCTTAATCCTGCCCGTCAAAATGATTTTACAGCCCTCGCTCATCTCCTCCAGTCTTTCCAAACAGAGGAAGAGAAGATTAGTCACACCTCCTCCACTCTTGCTCTCAGTCTCTCCCTTTATCCTCTTTTCCACAAGTATGTATCTGTGTGTGTGT
Source organism: Chaetodon trifasciatus (assembly GCA_037975065.1). Lineage (NCBI taxonomy): Eukaryota > Metazoa > Chordata > Actinopteri > Chaetodontiformes > Chaetodontidae > Chaetodon > Chaetodon trifasciatus. The sequence continues at coordinate 4,376,865 of JBBMOE010000020.1, read as the reverse complement.
GTGTGTGTGTGTGTGTGTGTGTGTGTGTGTGTGTGTGCGCACACATGCGGGTGTGTTTGTGTTTGTGTGTGGGCTCAGCAGTTTTACGTAAAGCTCCATAGAAAAGGCAAGAGTCAAGCAGAGAGTCCTTGGCAGCAGAACACAATTGCAGCTCAATGGACCATTTTCTGCAGAGCTGACCCCGCCGTATTGAGTTTTCTGTAGAGGAGTGCGTACACACACGCACACACACGCACGTAACAGGCTTTAGATGACGAGGCTGCAATGAGACATTCAAAAACTCGAAAGAATGATGATAGGCACACATACACACACACACACACACACACACACACACACACACACACACACAAAAATGAATCGAAAGAATTGTGCAACTACATAGGTGTATGAATGCAATAGTATGCAACATTACACATTTAAAAGCACACACAGACACTTAGATCGAAGGACATGCACACACAGATACGCATGATGGAAAGCTATGGTTTTTTTGAATTATATGCCCACGCTTGGCTTGATAATGATAATTACCACCTAATCACATATTCACATGCGCAGCGTAATTACCCACACAGCTGTTTATACACAGTGTTTGTGTTTGAGTGTGTGTGAGTGGGTTTATACTGTGTGTGCATGTGTGCTTTGAGGTCGCAGGGAAATGGGTGGCGTTCCCCCCAGTGTGGAAGTGTGTGTGATGACATGATGACCTCTTCATCAGTACGGCCCTGTAACCTTTGACCTCAAGTGAAAACAAGACTTTTTTTTTTTTTTTAAATTGACCCAGTGTCATGTTTCTTATGTAATATGTTTTTAATTATGAGTCTTGACTTAAAATATGTGTCTGAGCTTGACATGGTATGTTTTGTTTTACCAAATCCATGAAATGACAAAATGTTTTGCAGAATATTTTTTATGAAATTAACCGAATTTTTAAAAAGTTTTGCCTATATATCTGTCAATTCCACACAAATGTCTCCAAAACAAGGAGATGCGAGAACACACTGCCAGAAAACATGAATTGAATATATGAACAATTCTTCAATAATAGTCTTCTCTCTCTCTCTTTTCTCCCATTTATGTCTCCTCCTCTTGCTGATGCTCTCTGATGTTCCTCCTCAAGGTAAGAGACAAATACACCCACTGTACAACACTGAAGGTAGATAGATAGATAGATAGATAGATAGATAGATAGATAGATAGATAGATAGATA
>JBBMOE010000020.1:4265651-4370651 GCA_037975065.1 Chaetodon trifasciatus | reverse complement strand
TGTCAAAATCCTGGCAGCGGCGTCCTGCAGCAGCTGCAGCCAGGTCATTGTTGACTGACTGAGGCAGGAAAACAAGCCAACACCAAAGACCTGACATGATGAGATAAAAGCATGAGCGAAAAAAAGGAAAACCTGGACAGGTTGCCAGTCCGTCGCTGGGTGAAAAAACACTAACAGGCAAAACACATTCTCACCCAGAGTTTCCAGTTTACCTGGTCTGCTTGTCTTTCACTGCGGCAGCGAAACAAAATCCACGTGAATCCACATATTACTCAAAGTGCTGAGCCACTGAGCCACAATGCTGCTGACTTAAAGAACCCTACAAGGAAAATCAAGTTTTTAACCTTGTTAACATGTCCATATGGTGTTTTTAGATACTACAAGACATATCATCTGCAGTCAACGCCATGGCTGAGTGTTTCCTCCTTGAAACTGCTGTGTGCTAATGACAGTGTCAGAAACACGGACTCAGACAGTCGGGGTTTCATACCAAACATATCTAAGGAGCCAATCCTGTCAACTTGCAGGGTGGATCTTATATTGTTCTCAGTAGTCATTTTCTAGAGCACTGTGTGAAAATTTTAAACAAAACTAATATAAAAACCTGACACCCTTCCATCCATTTATCCCAGGGACACAGTGAGTACGAGCCAACATGTTGATTAGGTTATTTTTCTCTGGTTTTATCCGTTGACTGTATCCAATAAATGTGCAGCGTGCCAGACAATGTTAGCCAACATTAGCCTGCCAAGTTACATGATGATTGATCAAATGCTGACAGGATGTTTTATATGGCTGAGGGGTGTGGATGAAGAAAGTTACAGCAAATGTTAATCAAAGCAGTTTGCCAGCTAAGCTGCTGAATTAGATGACGGTTATATTCATTATGATAATTCTGACAGAAAGCTTTGTGTGACTTTGGGGTTGTTCAAGAAAAAAGCATGTCATGATAAAGGCTGTCCTTATAAGCCACTAGTATATAAGCAAAGTGTTAGCTAGACAAGGTTCGGTACCTAAGTGTGAAAAGTTTTCCTTCAGGGTTTTCTGCCAAGAATCAACTTCTGTGTGTTTAAGGAGCAGAGTTGAAGGTGAGCAGATACGCTCGAGCTGCAGGTGAGCAGCAGGGGTGAAGAGTTACATCTAAACCATTTTAGGGCATGAAGGGACTTTTTCCATAGAAAAACCTTCTAAATGTGATTTTAGAGGTGAGTTTTCAGGGGTCTAATCAAATCCAGGAGAAGAACTTTAATAATTACACTTGAAATAATCAGACTCACCCAGATGAGTGTGAAAACTATTTCCAGTGGAAGCAGTGAGTAACACCCAATCACCCTGAAGAAGAGTAAAACAGTATAAGTTAATTTATTTTTTCTTTGAGTCCTCTGTCTCCTCATATCACAGGCATTGTTTAATTACCCAAAGACCAGAGTGGCAACAAATTAGCTCACTTCAATTAATAGATCCATCCTGCCAGCTTGTAATTACTGTTTCTGGGCTTGTTCCACATTATGTTCATGCTATGGGGGTTATAATTATTTTCCTGAATCATACTCTTTGCCAAATCAAACAGTTTACAGTGTATTTTATCTAACCTAGGGTACACGTCAGCCGTGCCAATGCCAGGAGTGCTGTATAATGAGATGCTGTGGTTCAGTTCATTTGTGGATTTATGTTTTTTTTTTTGTTTTGTTTTGTTTTTTTGTATTAGGAGCACATACTATTCTTAGGATGGGATGTTATAGGCCAGCCAACAGGTGCCAGAAATCAGTGGATGGTGGTGGGAGGAGTTCCAGGTTGTCTGTACATTACAGCTTTGGACATACTGCTAAAGCTATTCTTAGAAAATAGTGTGGAAACAAAAGAGAGACTAAATATTGGATTTACATTCATAATCATGACTCCAAATGAATGATAATGTTGCTCCATTACTGCTGGAGATGTAAATAATTAACTGTTTGCGAACAAGTTATGTCAGCGTCGTTCACAACTTCTGTCTGCTGCCCCCAAGTGGCTGAAAATAGCCAGTGGTAGTTTACAACCTGAGGAAAGTGTTGACTTTGTCTCTTGGTAAGGATGATAATTGATGGGTCTTTCATCATAGTCATCACCTCAGTTTACTACAGCCCATTCTCACCCCTCTAACATGTTCACACCTGCTTTCATCCAACACTCAGCTGTCGGTTTCTCTCCTCATCCCACGTTTCATTTCAGCAGCAACAGTCCTTTTTCAGGACACATGCGTACAGGAGTGTAGTAAAGACCCCACAACCCCTCATCCTCACAAACACTTCCTGTAAACAACTCAAACACACCTTCAGACTCATCAGGTTCTTACATCTAGTATTCATGAGTAATCCAGAAGGAAATTGGTCAGATTTCACCAAATGTCACTGCTGCTTACGTTTTTTTCTGAGATACCATAACAGTGTCTGTATCATGTTTCTCAAAAGTAATGTTTTTGGACACTAACCCTGTTTGAAAACTAGAACAGTATGAAATTAATCTCTAAAATATTTATGAATGCACACTTGAGGATCACAAAAGACTTGCAGCACCCTCCCTCGGCTTGGAGCTGTGGCGCCGTGTGCAGAGTGTGTGTGTGTGTGTGTGTTTGCAGATCCAAAACACACACACACTCTGCTCAAGGTGACCCAAGATTTTTTAAAGGAGAAACATGTAGAGGAGGAAAAGAGGTCATGGGAAAGAGAGGACTAAGAAAATGGACATGAGATGACCCAGTAAAAAATGGGGGGGGGTGAGCGAAATGTCAAGGAGACTTAAAGGTAACATCAGGAGAGTGAGGCATTGTATTATGATTGTGTGTGTGTGTGTGTGTGTGTGTGCGTGTGTGTGTGTGTGTGTGTGTGTGTGTGTGTGTGTGTGTGTGCGTGTGTGTGTGTGTGTGCTCCTAAGCAGATAAACAGGGAAGCTCCCAGAGGGGAGTCCATCCTGGAATTTTTAACAGGAAATTTATTCTACCCCTAAACAATGGTGTAACGCACACGCACACACATAAACGCACAAAAACACAGACCGCACACACACACACACACACACACACACACACACACACCCACACACACACACACACACAAAGCCTCTGAGTCTCATTAGCAGTTCAAGACAGTACAACAAAACATTTACATCAATCAAATCACTCACACTCACCTTGGACAGTATGTGCCTGCCTTAGTTGGTGTCTCTGTTTGCGTGTGCATGTTTGTGTGTTTCTGTATAGTGTGTCTGTTCGTTGTGTCTGCTCGTGGCTGTGATTGTGTTCATTTTCATGTTTTTGCTAGTTATTCAATCATTAAAATCTTATTTGTGAGCTTGCACCTGTGCATATTTCAATTTGTGTGTGTTTGGGTGAACTAATCACACTGAATCTATAATTCAGTTTAATAAATGTTCATTTTTAATTGGCCGCATTCATGTGCAATGCCTGTCCCAGGTGTACACTTTGAAGTGGGATCTCACATCCACAAGCACACACAGCCTTTCACACAGTGACGTGTTAAACAGAAGGCTGGAGTCGAGCGAAAGGCTCAGCGGTTAAAATAGCAAGTGCGTGAACATGTGAGCACAGGGAATACACCTCTGTCTTTCCGCTCTTTCTGCAGGCATGTAGGTATTCCTGACTTCCTGTTTGTTGTCCAGAGAAGAAACCCAGTGTTAAAAAATAACAGAGCGAAAGATGGACTCAGAGGGAGGGAACATTTGCTGTTTGCGTCACAAATCTCCTGGCAGCTGTTGCGGTGAGCTAATGGAGATTTGGATGTGAGCAGATGATGGCTAAACATTTAACAACCAGGCTGAAAATAACAGACCGACATGAAAAAGTTGATAGCGTTGATAACTTTTAATCTAATAAGGTGGATTTGTCTCCACATTGCTCTGCAGCACAGAGAGCAGTCCTTTCTGTGGTTCCAGTTATTATCTAGCTGGCAGGTTAATGTGAACATACTACTACCAGCCTCTATTAAGTATGCTGGCTGCCTCTCATATGTATTAATAGCAGCAGGCTTTGTGAAAATCTGTGGTTAGATAATGAAAAATATGACATTATCCAAACAAAATGGAAAAAAACAGCAGTTTCTCTCAGTTTTGTTCTAAAAATAATAATAATAGTAACAATAATAAACTTTATTTGTATAGCACCCTTCATGGAAGAACTGCAGCTCTGAGTGCTTTACAACGAAGAAATCACGTGCACCAAGTGCTTCATGTAAAAAGGCTAAACATTTAAACAGGAATACACAATCACTGTAAAACAAGCTGCATAATAAAAACCACTTGATGATCGTGGTAAAAATGGATAATAAAAAAGATGATAAGGAAGAAGATAAAAATAAGGATGGAAATAGAATACAGTGAATACACCTGCATATTAACAATACAAGTTAAAAATAGAGGACAGAATGCACAAAATCCAGTGAAATGCAATGTGTTCAAAGAACCTGAAAGCTTTTTATATTTATTACTCACCACCAGGTCTGTTCTATCTAAGAAACAGCTGTACTTCTAATCATCCCACTTCACAGTTAAAGGCGGGTTCAGAAGAGGCTCTTTTTCTTGTTGCCAGTTGAATCCCATGGGTGACCCTCTGGGCTTTGAAGCCCTGCATGTCCCCATGAGTGATGTGACATAAGACAGATTCTGTCTGCAACTCACGCTCAGATTTTCCAGCTCTGCAACTATTTTCAAACATGACTGATTCTGGCAACCCGTTGCTGTGGAAATACGTAACTTTTGCAAACTGGAGAAAACACAAAAGCAGAGACAACAATGATAAGAACTGGAGAGGCTGAAGTCGAGCAGCACCAAATATAAAACAGAAGTGATGCAAACTTGTTTTGAAACTTCAGCCACATCAGTTAAACTCCTACAGGACCAAGAAGTAATCTGCGAAGAGGAAACAGATATGTAACTGTAAATGCTTAGAAAGAAGAATTGTACCCTAATTGCAGGGACAATGGACACAGTCTACATTCCCATTGATAATAATGAACTGCAAACGTAACACAGGACGTCAGGTGAACATGGCAAAATGTAACATTTGTCTATAGGCAGGTGCACAATTCAGTGTACTATATGGAGGAACATAACAAAAGTCCTCCAATTAAATAACAAAAAAAAAAGGATCAGGGAAATAGTTTGAATTCGAATAAGTAAAGGTTAGGGCTGCTTCGTCATCATGGTCACAATTTTAAACACTTGGTTAAGGTTAGGGAACAATCACGATCTGAAGCTACTGACGCCGTCGTTCTTCTCCGAAGGACAGTCTGAAATTGAATGATTATTCACATGATGTTTAAGCTGCAGTGACTTTTGCATAACAAAATAGCCGAATTTTAAATTTGTCATCTGTGGCGACATGCCCACGCTGGCACACTGGATGTGATATGTTTGCATCAACCAACAATGATCAGTTTTCCACAGCTAAAGGAGGGGATCAATGGCAGCGATGGCGCAGGGAGCAGCAGCAGCTCAGAGTGTGGAAGCACAAAAGTTCTGCCCTGCAGGTTTAGACTTACAGCAGAGAGCAAACTCCAGGTCATTAAACTAAACTCAAATATCTGTCTCCCAAATTTGTCTTTATCTTGTTTTATACCTTTTCATCTTTTCAAAGTGATTTCTGTGAACCGAGTTTGGAGGTGAGATGCATGTGTGCAGTGTGACATTATCAAGTGCTGCGTTGTAAACTACATGGCAACTGTATCTGTATCCATGGCGATTTGGTACTGCGCAAGCAGTTTCCTAGGCAGCAACAGTTGTTGCCTTGTTTGAGCCTGTCTTAAAACGTCCAGGCATTATTCCTTAGTTACTGCAAACAATCCTTTTGGCAGGAGCAGACTGTCAAACTAATTGATTTAGATAGATAGATAGATAGATAGATAGATAGATAGATAGATAGATAGATAGATAGATAGATGTGTGGAGTTGGCTGGATGATGACAGCAAGGGCAAAGCAAAAGCTGGAATAGAGAGAGAGAGAGAAATGGAGCTGAAAGTAGACGTCCTCGAGCAGGGTAACAACCCAGTGGATGATAAAAAAAAAGAGTGAATAGAGAGTGAAATGGAGCCAAGAGAATGGCAAGAGCATGTGGGCGTATTCCTGAACAGAAGAGTCAGATTAAAATAGAACAACAGCCATGTGACGACAGTATGACTGTCAAACACCTGCAGCGGAGAGACAGAAAGAAAGAAGGACAGAGCAAGACAGACAGACATAATGGGATGTAAGGAACAAATGGAGAAACAGACAGGTGACAAAGAGACAGAGGGAGGGGGGTGGGGTTGGAAATTGTGAATAGTGAGACCATGCAAAACATTAGAGGGACACAGAGGGAGAGTGTGGATCAGATACCGATGAGTGAGTGGTTGGGAACAAATGAAGAAGAAGATGAGGATGAAGAATGGGGACCATTGTTGTGGCCTCCCTGCCAGAGTGTGTGAATGAGAAAGTGCTGGTGTTTTTCTCCTCGGCGTTCCCATCAGTCTCCCCTTTTCCTGCCCTGAGCTTTGAATAGCTCCTTGCAGCAGTGCCGCTGGAAGGAGAGGAAGGTATCATTGTCTCGAACAAAGGTGCTATCAAACACGACGCATCTGTTACATTTTCACAGTGTCGTTTTTGAGCAGCCATGATATTTAGACAGCCCTGATTGGCAGTTGTTGACATTTGAGAGGAGGCCGGCCCCTCAGTGAGAACTGATGACAATCAGAGCCATTTAAATTATACAAGGTGCTTAGCATTTTACTGCATCACTACTCAGTCTGCATCAGGAACAGACACACAGGCAGACTGGGATATTATTGAGAAGTAATATATTATTATCAAAACAATGATCACAATCGGAACACACATGCTCGACATCCTGTCAGATTCAGTGTGACTTACACTTTATAAAATCATTCAGTAATAGTCTCCACGGTCACAGCTCAAACAGGAAGGGCTAGTTAATTTGGCATGACTTTTTAATTTGCCAAAATGCAAACAGATGCAGGCTAGAGAAGGCTCAAGGTGTAGCCCCCAGCTAACTCACTGATTCCACAGTGCTTCCTACTTGCATCCCCCAAAGCATTATGGGAACTGTTGTTCACAAACTTAGACCATTATGAGTAACAAATATTAAGTGTTTTGCAACATCCAATGCATTTGTGACGATGGTGTCCTGTTGATATGTAAAGTGCTAAATTGAATGCGACTCTGAGGCAAATTGAAGTCATTTCTAAGCCCAACTTATTTCATTTAAAATCAAATTCACTCATCACCAGCACCACAACTGACCAAATGCAACTAAGTGCTTCACAGTGATCCTCGAGTGAGCAGATGCACAATAAACACTGATAACAAAGACTAACACAAATGACATCCATGGAAAATTCACTCTGAGGTGAACATTAGATTCATCACCAGCCTGCTCAGTGTCGTCGTTGTTGTCATCAGTGTAATTGTAGGAATGATACCCGATGCAGGAACATTAGTGCCGCTTCAATCAGCACAGATGACCACCACCAGAGGCGATGACAGAGGACGGCACGGTACGAAGGCTGCTGATGCTGCTCAGTCACACGCTGAAGCAAAAGGAGACATGAGACACGTCTAAACCCACAGCAGAGGAACTAATTCATTTACTCACACAGACACTCATCGAGGAATAAACAGCTGCACGCAGAGCAATCTGGCTGGACACAGTTATTCATTTCACATCAGCAACAATGTTTAACAGTTAATGAACCAAACAAACAGTGTTCATGTTTGAAAGGTACCCTGTGACGTTTTTTTGTAAACAAAGCTATTTTTACATTCACATTGTTTACATTCATGTACAGTCTTCTTCTTCCTTGGCTTTGTTGGCATGCTGCTGCATTTCTAGGGACATTTCCTCCAACTGTTATAAGTGGAGTTGTGTGAAACCATCAGTCACTGTCGTGCATCCTCGTCCACGGGCAGTATACACCAACAAAAGGAGACTCAATCACAGAAACATTCCTCTGTTGTGGTAACAGAGGTCTAAGGCTCCACTGGGTATCTGAATATTTGAATTCAAAAGCACCAACAAAAGCAAGAAAAGACCAATTTATTTGTATAGCACCCTTTCAACGACATAGCAATTCAATGTGCTTTATGTTAGATATGAAGGTATAAAGACAATATACAAAAGAAGCACAAGGTGATATGAAAAGACACATAAATATGATTTAAAAAACAGGAGACTAAATAAGCATTTAGAACAAATGCAGGGGTGTCAAGAGCTCACCATCTTTGAGTGCTTTCATTAGATTTGCACATTTTTCAGATAAGACTTAAACATGCTTATAAAAGAGCAATTAAAGAACCTATCACACTGGCATTTTTATAATAGATACTAATAACAAAAAGTATCAAACATGGTGTTTATATCATGATAATTGAGGATTAACACATACACAACACCCCTGTATCAGATTATAAATCTGATGTGCCTTTATTTCTAATGGCTCACCTCTTTTTTTAAGTCCTTTCTCTCTTTTTATTCTTTAATTAAAATGTAATATTGATGAGACCAGATGAGAACAGCTGTCTGCTGTTGTCTTTGGAGATGCTATAACAGCCTTAGACTGACTGTGAGGGGAATTGGCAGTCGTTCATTACTGCCAGAATATTCCTGTCGAGTTTTCTAGTATGTGGGTCAAATTAATCTTGCTGGATTCGTTAAAGATGAGCTCATGTGAAATTTGGCCATGGGCATTAATTCAGACATGAAGCCATAATGATACGAGCAGAAATTTGATATGAATGATTGATTTTCATTGTGGATTTGTGATCTATTAGCACGGATTGGACATAGGCTGACAGTGAGAGTAGAAACCTCTTCACTGTTGCTTCTGTATTTCCTGGCCTTGCTCCAACTACCTCACTTGTCTCTCTCCTCTGAGCAATGTGTGAAGCAGTTTTCTGTCATTATGGGATTGGGTTCTTCTGTTCAGTCTGTCAATTCCTGCCTTTCTACATGTTTTTTGAGGTCAAACTTTCTGTTTCTGTCTATCATCTACCTCCTGTTGAATAACGCTCAGAGAATATTTAGGAATTATGGTTTATGGTCTCATCTCAGCTTGGTAAGTTTCACTCACTCCACAAAAATCCTGTCTTTTTCCCACTCTCACAAAAAACACAGGTTACTTAGGTCACTTTTGGGGACATTACATAGAATTAAATGAACTTCCTTCACCCTAAAATTTAATGTGTCTGTGTAAGCAGATTTTGTACAACAAAATGGGTAAGACATGTCCACAGAAACACACACAGGTCAATTAGCTGGTGGCACCGTGATGCACCTGTTTCTTCTGTTCTTTACACAGTGGTAAGTCACCATAGCAGCATCACTTTATTGTTTTATACCTCCAGTCAACTCCAGTGTGTGTGTGTGTGTGTGTGAGAGGATTGTCTGCCTTTCCTTTTTCTCAGTGTGACTCCATTGACTTAGATAAAATTTTAATCAAACTTCCTCTCAGCTTTTTGTACTCTTTGATTTTCATTATTGGAAATAGTACTGGGATGCTGTATGTTTGTGTGCACTCATCTACGTGAATGTGTGTGTGAGGGGCCCGTCATCATGGCTTGGCTGTATTCTACAGTGCATGTGTCTCCAGTATGTTAGTAATGCTACTGGAGACCCAGCTCTGTTGGAATAACAACCAGGACCCACTGCAACACTACCAGCCTCCCTCAGGCCATGCNTGTGTGTGTGTGTGTGTGTGTGTGTGTGTGTGTGTGTGTGTGTGTGTGTGTGTGTGTTCCCTCTGTGTGTTTCCCTCAAACAGACAGGCAGACACACTGATTTAGTCTTTACATTTATCCCTCTTCACTCGTCTCTCCTCTCAGCGACTGGCAGACAACTGGCTTAAATCAATCCACATCAGTAATTCACTCAACTTGAATGTTAAAGAGTGAGCAGTACGTCCCCGGTCGACTTAAACCTGCAGCAGGTGAAGGAGTGAGTAAGCTAGTAATTTGCTGAAATGCATGGAGGGGTTTATCAGAGCATGTACATAGTTCATTTTACATAAAAACCTATAGGCACGGGGGAGGACACCTTTAATCACCTGCAAGCGTGATGCCATTACCCTCCATCCTCTTGCTATTAGATCAAGGTCGAACAGTAAACCTCTTGAAATGCAGATTGGCTTGATTTACTAGGCAGCTCTGTGAACAATGCAGCGGATACGGGAGTTACCCTAAAGGCTCCAATTAGCTCCTTAAACTAATCCTCCTGGTCGAGTCTTTAGCTAAGCTTGGTCTTTATCTAATGTGGTCAATTTAGAATATTAGTATTCAGCTAACTGGGTAATTTAAAATCTGACTCTCCACTGAATGTGTTGTTGTCAATACAATCAGGCACTAAGTAATGATAGGGTGTTTGCGCTGTGAGTATTTTGGAAAATAGTTACAAATGACTGAACATGAAAACAAAACCCTTGTTCCGAAAGTATTAATTTTACCTAATGATGATGAATGTTGTATGTTTTATGTCAACGTGAGTCTGACTCAGCTATTTAGAGCCTAGGAGGGATTCATCTGTTTAATATTGTGGAATATAACTCATAACCTGTGCTTCTCAACAATTAATGAAATTTACCTACATGTGACATCAGGGACAGTGACTCAACGGAAGAGTAGAAACTGTAGAATCTCTTACCAGGTTTTGAAGGAGACAAAATTAAAGGCAGAAAGTTAAAGTATATGACCACAAAATAATTTGCAGGAACACTTTGATTGAGTTCACAGTGATGTATTTAGATGGTTCTGTGTAATACTGACTTCAGTCATAGAAAAATTCAAGGTTGTTGTGTGTCCTTTTAAAAATCCCTATTTTCCATGTGGCTGTGATGAAGCTTGTGGTTTTTATTGATGTTGGAGGAAGAGGATCAGTAGAATAAAACATGATTTACTTTGATGATGATTACAGTTTTGATCTTGGGATGGGAGTGCACAAGAGAAATAAATTGTGTTGGATTTTATTCTGATTGTCATGGCTAGTTTTCAAAAACACGGCCTGTAAATCTGCATGTGTGTGACAGCAGCTGACCAGCATCTGATCCAAATAAACAACAGCCATTCATCTTTTCCTGCAAAATACTGTCAAGCAAGAGCTAGTCTCAAATAATAGCCAAAATGGAGCAATCACAAACAGGAAAGCTTCTTTCTTTCTTTCTGTTTTTAAGATATTGGCATATATTCTTGATTTGTTTGCAATCAATACCATGATGATGATGTCATCCTGTCTCTCTATATAGTGATTTTGATGTTTTTATTTCTGTACACACAACATCACTTGCACATCTGTCTGTCCCTCCTCTGTTGCTCTTGCTGGTTTCCTCCTTTCGACATCTGTTAAAATCCATTTGGACTTATCCAGACTAAGAGTTTTAGTATTGAGGGTATCAGGTGTTCTACTGACTGTAAAGCCCTTTTTGGCCAATTTGTGATTTTGGGCTGTAGATACACGAGACTTGAACTCTATCCAGTGATGAAGGTCACATAACTTGACTCGCAGCTCTAAAGATTTTCTAGTAAGCAAAACTTTTTCAGCTATCAGCTATCAAAATATATAACAGCTGGAAATCAGGTTTCTCTGATTTTAGCCTCAGTAAGTATCAAATAAAGGTCCTTTCTCACTTCACTTGCAAAACACAACTGGACAAGTTACTATATAAGCTTGTCATCTCCTCATTCATTCATCCACTCTTTCGTGCTTTGTTGCTACACCGCTGCTGCCTCCTATTCTTTCTTCTCATTTATCACATACATTTGCTGTAGTATGTTCTTGCATCTTACGTCATGCATATTTCATGTTTCACTTGTGTGTACCTCAGGGGCTCAAATCTACTTCCAGCTAAATCTTTCGCACGCTGCTGTTGCTGGATTCAAATTAAGAGCCCCTCAGATAACAGATCCTGCACCACCAAATACAGCCGTATAAGTATTTAATTATGCCTTCACCATTAGAGAGCAAAAGAACAGCAAACATGAGAGCTGACTAGCAGCACTGGCTCAAATAGCTGTGGGAAATCATTTTGTTGTAATCATCTTGAAATACTACTGCAAAAATAAAATGTGTACAAATCAGGCAGCATCATGAAAGTTGTCTCTCATACAGAATTACATTTCCAAACAATATAGTACTCACTGAATTGTGCCATAAAAAATCCCTACTCACCAGGCAGCCAAAGCAGGGTAAAACAAACCTTAGAAAGAATGTGCAAATTATCATGATATTATACAGAGCTGATTTGGCTTTATCCGGCTAACTGCAGCTCTGTCCATGTAGACTTAATTAAGGTTTTCAGTGAGTTGTCCTCCTGGAGTAATGCTCCAATTGTCTGCCTACCTCTCTATTAACTCTGATTTACTGCTTGTATTTTAGGGAAAAGATTTAATGAAAGGGTAAAATTTTGCCACATAGCTTTTTTCTTTACTTACATTTATTAACAGGTCCGCATTTTCTTACTTCCTGCTTCACTTTAATGTCATTTCCATACCATTATACTACCAAGGCTGGCCACTATGTTCTCAGCTTTTTACACTAGCTGCAGAGCCGCTTCACAGTGATGTTTAAGGCTTGATTGCCCTCCCAAAGAGCAAATTGAGCATAGAGTGCACACTTCAGACACTGTGTAACTTTCTGCCTACACTTGAAAACCTGCAGTAACTCCAAATAAAAGTGAAAGGTAAGCTAGAGGCTACAGAATGCAATAAATTTGTGCACAGAATAGACCAACAGTATGGACAATCAGAACGACATTATAGATAGATAGATATATTTTGTATGTATTTTGAAAGCATAGTGCACAGGGTGGGATATAAGGTATAATGAGATGAGACAGATATGAAGAGGTGAGCCCATTTACAGTTTTGGAAGTGATCAGTAGCACCTTAAAGTCTGATCTGACATGCACTGGAAGCCAATGAAAGGAAGCTAAAATAGATGTTACATGGTCAAATTTTCTGGTTTTAGTTAAGAGTCAAGATGAAGCATTCAGAACCATATGAAGACTTTTACAACACAGTACTAGTAAGCAGCAGGCTTGACAACCAAATACTGCAGAAATCAAATCTGAAACAGATATGTGTAAGGATTAAAATTAAGAATCTTGGCTGTCAAACTTTGGGAAATTACAAATTATTTGATCAAACTGGTGTCTATGTCGAGCTGGCACAATGACGAGTATCACAGTTTTATCAGGATTGAGGAGCAGTAAAATTACATGACATCCAGTATTTCACAGCAGACCAGCAGGCGTCTAATTTAATTGAGCATGATTGCCTTTACAGGCACATACAGCTGAGTATCATCAGATGTATGTAATTAGGTCCATGACTGTGTATAATTTGGCCATGAGGTGAAATATAAAGAGAAAAAAAGTAGAGGGCCAAGAACGGAGCCCTGGGGTACTCCATATTTCACATCACAAATTTTAATGGAATATTAATATAGGAAGCTCTCTGTGTTCTTTCAAATAAATTAGACTTTAACTACACAGAAACCAGGCCAGAGAGGCCAAATTGATTTTCCAGTCCGTCTTAGAGTATACAGTGATCTATGGTGTCAAAAGCCACACTGAGGTTTTGACAGGAATTTTGCTGACGAGCTTTATCAGACATGTTTTTCCTGCTTGCACGTCTCGTGCAACAGATACGCTTGCATTTTAATCTCTGCAGCTGTCTGCACAGGCTCCATGAAGGCTCACATTTCATCTGTGTCTCATGGGCGTAACCACAACCTGAAGCATTTATTCACGCGTCTAATTTTTCAGCAATACACACAGAAATGAGAGGTTGATGTCCAATAAAAAGGTACTGAATAGATATGTTTATCTACATTTTACAACCTAGGCAGGGCTGTGCTGCTCAATGGAGAGTAAACCACACACACACACACACACACACACACGCACACACACACGCACACACACACATGCACACACACACACACACATCGCTGGAGCCATAGCGATGGCCCACATTTCCCATCATGCCGTGCAGGATTAAGTAGTTTAAGTTTGCTGTTTTATGTTCCAAAATGCAAATGTTATCTTGTAACATTAGTGTTTATATTGTAATGTGTGTGTTCAGAACATGGTGGTTTATGTTTGCAATCGTCACTTCATTGTTAATAACTGCCAAACATTTAATAGCCTACATTAACACATTATATCAATTTGTTACCAGGAAAATGTAATAGTCACTGTAACATGTTACTGTTGTAATATGCTAATTCAAACACTGTGTTTAAAGTATTGAGGAAGCAGGTGGTTGGATTAGAAGCCAACACCAGTTTAGACAACATTTCAACATAGGAGATGAAGAACTAATTCTGTCCCTAATCTGAATTTTTGTGCAGGAATACTCTAAAAAATGAGCTGTTAATAGCAAGCAGCTAACAGATGGTTGCTTTTGAGTAAGTTTGGCTACAGTGTCAAAAATAATTCTAAGCTTGTGTGTTTGTTAATGGTTATGAAAATGAAAGATGCTGCTTTTGCACAAGAGGTAGAAAACTTCCACTTCTGATTTATTTATTCATCAAATCAAGGGGGCTACCGCTGCAGTGACTGGGTTAATGCACAAACTGAATGACACCAAAAGTGTCAAGAAGTGCCAAAAAAAGGCTTCACTCCGAAGACTGAAGGCAAGGTCACAGATAAATTCTCCAAATTCTACTGAAGATTGGTAATAAGGACCAGGTGTTCTATAGAGGTGGCATGATCTGTGTCTGTGGTGCTAGGCAAAGAATTCATATTGTTTTAGGTGGCTTTAATACAGGAGCCTCAAAAGATTTGAATTTGATATCAAGTTTGGAGGGTCTCGTAGGGCCTGTAGCTTTCAATATATCATGTCGATGAGAGTACATGATGGATTAATTGGAGCAAGATGCCTTATATTATGAGTAAGAAATTTTGTTTGCCTGCGCACGTCAGGGTGGGGATACAAATGTGATTACTATGGATAAGTTGTTTTTAACACTTTAACGGGTGCTTTGTGGGACACTTATCAACTGACAGTGGTAAGCATGGTACTAGATTTTTGTGATTCACACATTTAGGGTAAGAGAACTAGTGAGTAATACAGCGGGGGAGGGAAACAGTCTCAATGTCCTAGACCGGTCTATCAGTCTGATAATGTGCACTGTGAAGATTTCCATGATGAACATACTAACCAAGCTTGTGAACATAAAAATCACAGTTTTATCAGAGCAGTTTCGTATACGAAATGTCAGAAGGTAAACAGAAGAGCCTTCGGAAAATTTGTGAGCATGTGTGTGAGGGGGTGTCTGATAAAGATAAAGAGAGAGAGGAATTTGTGTTTAGTTATGCTGATCACTGGCGCCCTTCAAAATGTCAGAGCGCTCCAAGTGATTAGAAAGGCTGCAGATAATGACAACAGCCACAACGGCACCCTGATGAAAGGAAGAGTGGGGCATGACCAAGAGGAGAAACCTGGAGAACAACGTGAAATTTAGGGGTTCAGGTAGAAAGGTGCAGGGAGGAAAATGACAACAAAGTCACGTAATTCACCGTATGGATGGATGTGTGACATTTACATTCTGCTTCAGATAAGCGCATTTCTGTGACGAATCATGAATGACAGTAATGCAATGAGTAGAATGAATGTTGGACCTATGAGAGTAATTCTAAAATTGAATGGAAATAATGAAATAAAGGTAATAGATATACACCATTATCATAATGGCCCTTCACATTGTCCTGTCATGCTGCTTTGGATCTCCATCGTCAGGGGGTGGATTTGATGTCTCTCGTATTAAAAAATTGTGTTTTGTTATGGCATTTTCAACTCAATTCAGATAAAAGCCTTGGCCAAATTCACATAAATTGAAATGACATTAGAGATAAACAAACTGTGTTAGTGTAATGAAATAATGTAGCTCTTCTCGTTCAGATTTTAGAGACTGTCATGCTTCAGGTTTGAATTAATTGAAGGATTACACTGTCCTCCATCTAATTCGTCATGCTGGGGAGGTTCAGTAACCCCACTGGACAAAAGTATGTCGTTCAGTTAAAAAACAAAACTTTTCTATTGTATTCCCAAAAAGTTGACATTAGGCTGTCACGTGACAGCAATAAAATGGAAGTAAATTATGAAATGTCAAGAAAAAATGCTAAAAATTTAAGTTAATCGTGTTAAAAGGACATTTAATTGAGCAAAAGTCTGTATTAGGTCCCCAAAAGTGATGTAAACCTAATGCGTGTGTGTGTGTGTCTGTGTGTGTCTGCGTGTGTCTGTGTGTGTGTGCACATGTATCACGCATATTGTGTTCACACAGTCACATGTGGGGACAAAATACAGGTCCCCACAAGTTAAATCATTACATTTTAGGGTAAAGACTGAGGATAGGGTTACAGGTAAGGTTAGGTAAAGTTAGGTTAGGTATAGGGTTAGGAATAGGCAAATAGTGGTTATGGTTATGGTTAGAGTTACGTTAAGGTAAAAACATATCATCCTATTGGATATTATGGTAGGCACAGGCTCAGGGGAAAGGGTTTGGGTAGGTAAGTAGGTAAGTCTCCAGTAAATGAATGTAAGTCTATGTAATGTCCCCACAAGTGATGATAACCCCCTTGTGTGTGTGTGTGTGTGTGTGTGTGTGTGTGTGCGCTTGTGATGGAGAAGCAGGAAACTAATATAACAGATGGTTTGAGGTTTATGGCGAGAAATGATTGTGAAAGGTCATAAGAAAGAGTCTGACATTTACCAAGGCATACATCTTATTGCTAGTAATGCACACACACACACACACACACACACACACACACACACACACACAATACATACACATCCAACTACCCATACACACACACACACACAGAGGATGACAGGTTTCAGCGTCCATCCTCAACAAGTCCTTGGCAGCTGAGTGAGGAGGATGGAATGAGGATCAAACATTACTTATTGGGATTGTGCAAGCATTTCAAGATCCACAGCTTAAGACACAATACACTCAGTCTTTCTCACACACATACACACAAGTTGGCAAAGCTCCAACTTCATTACAACAGCACTCTGGCAGGCTGATTGAGTGATCAAAGCTAATCGCATTTAATCATATCTAATCATATGTAATAACCAACACTGAGTGCTCAGGCATGACAAAGCTCCCCACTCTCTCTCCATCACTCCCTTTTCTTCTCTTCTCCTCCCTCACTCCTTGACCCTCCTCAACCCCCTCATCCAAACACTCGCGGCTCCTCCTCCTCCCTCCTCCTCTGTCTTTATCGTTTGTGTTTCCTCTCAGTCAAAAATAAAACTGAACATGAGTGAGAAAGAGGTAGAAGGAGGGTGTGAAAAAGATAAAAAAAGAGGGTGACCGAGAGGACACCCTCAGCAGAACATGGAGCCCCCCAGCAGGTGCAGCTCACTGTACTTTTGTTGTATTATTTGCTTGAAGAAGGAAGAACATGTTCTTCCCGCTGGCTCGGCAGTGTGACTAAAAGTTTTGTCAGAACAACTGGAAGAGCATCGTCTGGCCGTCACAGGCAGTAGTTTCAACGTTACCATCTTCTTTCCACTTTATATCCAGTACACAGTTTTAAAAGCTGCAGCATCTTAAGCCTCTGTGATTTCTTCCAGTGTTTTTCTATGCTTTGATCAGATCTTGAATTCTTGCCAAGATTCTCTCTTTAGGCTGCGCTTACATGTAATAATAATGCTGTGTGATAACTGGAACTGGTAGGGATTTAAGTAGAAGACTGCACACAGAGAGTGAATATTCTCATGGTATGAATTTAAAGCCATCACCTGGGATATTACCAACGCTCTTTTGAGGAAGTTGTGGTTGTGAGATGCTGTGGCTCCGTATGCCTGTTTCTGATTCTGGAAGGTGAAAATGTGAAAACATAGAAGCGCAAACTCAATCTTCCATGACCTTAAAATATAAGCTCCCCTGTTTGTTATCACACATCAGTTCTGCTGTTTTCCCATTCCTCTGCTTGTCTACCCTGTTTCCAACGCTAATCTTTATTAAAGTAGAAAGTTGTTTTGAGAGGACCAAAAAGTGCACTTGATGAAAACAAACTGCTCTCACCTTGCACTTCTATTGTCCCTTTTAAGGCATTAATATGCTTCAAACAAAGTGCTTGTCTAATGGTCACACACAGCATTGCAATTTTCCTCTTTCCAATGTCTACAATTGGACAAGCACACCCACTTAATGCAGCAGTTGACCAGATGTGTAGAGGCAAGGAAGTTTTCTCTGGACCTCACTTTTTCCATTATTGACACAACTTCTTGTGTTTATAACATCATCATGGCAATGTCTCCATTTCTACAACAAATCTCGCCTCGTCCCTTTCTGTTAGAGCCAGACCTTCAAGTGTGGCTGGTTGGACAACACTTAGCTCCAAGTAGTTTGTTTCAAGCATACCGCAGCCTGTCCTTTGTAGAGGAGTCATTCCCTTCTGGGTTCAGCTGTGATGAGGTCTTTCATGCCAGTCTGTCTTTAATATTTGTAGTGAATTTTGATGTGGAGAGATATTTTATCAAAGTCAAAGGAGATAAAAATAGACTGGCTCTTGTTGAATTTGATCAGACTGATCAGAGGCAGGCTGTAATTAAGATAACCACCACTCTCCTCCAAGTTAAGTGCTTCTATCCAATCTTCAAAGAATGCAGCAATGATAAGAAAGTAAATATCTGTTATGTAATTGTGAACTGTGCGATCTTTGCTGTAGCACCTCCAAACACCATTTCATTTCATGAATAATCAGCTGCTTCTTGAACGCTTAAAATGAATATTCAAGTGCTTGGTTTTTCACAGCGCCTAAATGAAACAAATGCATTGAGTGTCCTGAAGAGCAAAACTAACTCCAGTAATCCCTGACGGTGTTCAGCTCAGTTCATTTACAAGTACCTCACTTGTGGCTCCAACAAGCGCAGGCTGCTATGTGTTTACCAAGTGTGACACAGTTTAAATATTGTTTCAGAGGCCTTCATTGCCTGCCAAGCTAAATATCTAGAGAAGAGCTGTTGTAACATAAACATAGTACCCACAAAAAAAGAAGAACCAAAGCCAAGGCCTCAGGTTTCTGGAGCCGCACACTAAAATCACAAACAAGCAAACAAACAGGCATCAGGACATCTGTTTGTTTCCCTCCCCAGGATGCTTTGCTGCGGCTGGCGGCAGTTGTCGACGCACGCTCGCTGCGAGTGGCCCTTCGAGACAGCATACAGGAGCTGCTACCCAGCACGGTGTTTACACTCACACACAAACTCTACATTTGCACAAACAGCTGAACATAACAGACATTTCCTTGATTTATTACCTGGAAAAAAGAGAGCTTCCTGTTAGTATTCATAGTGGTGGAGCTGAATGCCTCGGTCCTAACAGACCAGGGAACAAAGGCGCTGGGCCTTTGTTGCAAATAGATGAGGCTCATCACTCGTTATATTAATTACAATCTGATTAATATTACAAATGAATGTGCAAGAATATGTGTGTTTCTCTTTGCAGGAGTGTGTATGTATCTACATGCTGGAGGGAGACTCGAGGCTGCTATCTGATGACCCGCCGCATGAACTGCCACAGGAGGGAAAGATCAGGTGTGTACTCTGTGTGTGTGTGTGTGTGTGTGTGTGTGTGTGTCAATGCGGCAAGCCACAGATGTTTCGCAGTAGAACAAGGGAGAGATGAAGATGTGAAATAGAGACAGCTGTTTCTCTGTGCGAAAAGAAGGTGCCACCTGAATGAATATGAGCCAAAATCACATCAACACAGAGACAGGAGTGTCACCGAGAGGGAGATCTCATCATCAAGACACAGGAGGACCTCCTCTGTCTCTCCTGTCCTCTCATTTGTACCACCTCTTACTTTCTCCCCTCGTCCCTCATCTTTATTGCTGTCTCATTAATACACTCCCTTTATCTCACTTTTTTCCTCCTTATTACACATCACTCTGTCTCTCTGACGAACAGTTTCCTTCTCTTGTCATCTGCTATTCCACCTTCCCACCTCGCTGCATCAGTCTATCATTGCCCTTTTTCCTCTCGCCTGCTTGCTCCTCGCGGAGCCATGAAGCACTAAGCCGCCTCTGTTTTGGTCTTTCTACACCCCCCTCCTCATTCCCCGCCGCTCCTCTTTCTCTCTCACCTTCAATCCCTCTCCCCACGGAAGTGTTGCAGGGCTAATAGCCGAGGTGACAGCGCCCAGGGTCCCTTGGCGAGACATGGTGATCCTCTCTCCTCTTAAGTGCTCTCTGAAGCTCTACAACCCGTGTGCTACTGCGACTGCTACCCAGTCTCCGGCAAAAACCAGCACTACATTATAGATGAAACTGTCTGTTTGTCAGACAAGAACCCCGTTTCTAACACCTCATTGCCACACAAACACCGGAGCGCACACAAACATGCTTATGCAGGGACGAACACACAAGGACGCGAGCACAGACCACACGTATGCACACACACACACAGACACGCATATACAACCCGATGCACTCCTACACACATACGCACACACATTTGCTTGCACTGCATGCAGGCTAGAGGTAGTGGCGATATTAAAAGAGCTACAGGGCACTTTGTTACTTTTCTGCCTCCAATTCACCTGCTTACATAAGCCTGTTATCAAGACCTTGGTATACACACACACACACACACACTCAGTGAACTCATCTGAGAGGCAGAAGGCCACTGTGTTTGCGCCTCATTCCAGCTCCTTTCCTAATACATACAAGCCCATTAACTGGACCTTGACACGCACACACACACACACAAGAGCGAGCAAGCAAGTTCAGCAGACATCTCCCATGATCATTTATCCTCTAAACCATTTGTTGTGCACAAGATAACTGATGCCTCATAGCCAAACAAGCTATTGTTAGAAATGCTGTCTAATAGACACCGAAGACAGCGGTACGCATGCACAGTGCAGTGGCACTACTGTTGCAATGAACCCTCTGTTGTAGGTTAGTTTAAAACATTAAACTTTTTCCATTTTTTAAAAAAAGTTGTATTTTATTTATTGCCTTATGCAGATGATTGACAGATCAGATTTTGATGGGTTTTGCCATTTTGCAATAACGGTTTGACAGCATTTAGTTTGTGAGGCTGCTATACATTTACGTAGTAATCATTAACATTTTCCGTATTTTGGATTAAAACTCTTCATTACTCTAAATCCTCTTTTTCAGATCACATGTTTTCATCATCACACTGTAACAGCACACAGATGCAACTTAAAATGTACATTCAATCTACAGAATAGGGCGGCACGGTGGCGCAGCAGGTAGTGCACGTGCCTCACAGCAAGAAGGTTCCCGGTTCGATCCCTGGGTCAGGCGGGGGCCTTTCTGTGTGAAGTTTGCATGTTCTTCCTGTGCTTGCGTGGGTTCTCTCCGGGCACTCCGGCTTCCTCCCACAGACCAAAAACATGCTCATTAGGTTAATTGGTGACTCTAAATTGCCCCTAGGTGTGAGTGTGAGAGTGAATGCTTGTGTGTGTGCCCTGCAGTCGGCTGGCGACCGGCTCAGGGTGTACCCCGCCTCTCGCCCGTTGACAGCTGGGATATAAGGGGTATAGAAGATGAATGAATGAATCTACAGAATACACAACATGAAGTCGCTAGCATCACCCAGATCAATTAATCACCAGCTGATTTCTATGAGTGTCAACTACACACCTACATAAACATTTACTGTACCTGAGTGGTCTACTTAACTGTCCATCTCCAAGTCTTTGCTTCTGCTGCTGCTAACTGTTGTGACTGTAAACACGCCACCCACCACGCCTGCTTTCACCTATACATCACTCGATTTGAGCTCTCCTATCCACAGAGAAAAGTAAATAACTGTATTTTTCCTAACACTCATGAGTGGGTTTTTTTTCTCCACTATAAATTTTCTTCGTGATGTTGCAGGAAAGCTGCTTTGAACAATGACATTACACACAGGTCAGCTTTATCTGCCACAGCAGTAACCTACGATTCGACTGAAGTGGACTAAGTGGACATTTTTAAATCAATGCACCATGCAGAGATTTGGCTGCAGTAGTTTGAGGGGATTTCAGACTCTGTGAGCATGTCATGGAGCGACTGCTGCTATGTTTGTGTGTGTGTGTGTGTGTGTGAAGCTGCAGAAGGGTTCAGTTGATTATTATGTGAAGCACATAGGACTGTGAATTTACCTGTGAAACAATTTTCCTTCTTTTTGTCCTTTCTATATTCATGCAAGTCAGAGTATGTGTGCTTACTGAGGTGTGCAGTGACATTACCACACGTGTGTGTGTGTGTGTGTGTGTGTGTGTGTGTGTGTGTGTGTGTGTGTGTGTGTGCAAATGTATGTCAGTCCAGAAAAAAACAAATCTTTGTCTCATGCTTAAGCATAAGAACGTTGGCCTCTGTTTTGAATATAACACACACAGACCTTTTCCATCATCACATGTGGGTTATACCTGGCCAACACTTTCACACACACACACAAAAAGCTGTACTGAGTTCACATAATTTGACAATGTATAATGTCAATGAATACAACATGTCTGTTTTTGTAATGCTGGTGACTGTTTTTCCATTTACTCCAATTGTCTTTCAAATCCCCTCTTCCTCTGCGTCTCCCCAGTGTCTGACACACTGTCTCACTCTGTTTCACACTCACACACCAATGTGCTCCAGGTAATTGTCCTTCTCAGACCAGAGTCAAACTCATCTTGCGTGTCTTTCTCAGGAGCATCGTGGACCAGCTGAAGCGATGCCAGTGTGTCGGCCTTCCTCTGTCCGAACTGCCAGAGAAATACAGAATCTGCCTCGCAGCACCATTACCAGCCCACAGAAGAGGTGTGTGTGCAGCGAGGGCTTGAGTGGACAGACAAATGGACCAACATCTGAGTGTGTGTGCCTGTGGGCTTGTTTGAGGATGTGTGAGCATGTGCTTGTGCATGCAGAGAAGCAGAGAGATGCGAGAACGTGGGAGAACAAACAAACGAAAGGAGGTAGAGAGAGAAGCAGGGAACAAGAGATGATGATTGCTGGGGAGAGATATGGAGCCATGTGGGTGAAAGGTTTATGATAAGAAAAAAATATGAAAAGGACTATGAAAGGACTCCGCATTCCTCTTCAAATTAACATATTTAGTTTTTATCTTCAAGCAGAAATGAGAAAACAACCTGGAGGCATGTAATGGAGGAGACATCCTAAAGTATACATGCGTGACCGCTCTGCACTCTGTGCATCAATAAATATCACTGAACATTTAAAGATGGTGCACAAGTAAGAGTTAGTTTGGTACCAGTTCAGCAAACACATCATTCTGCTTTTTGTGGTTTTCCGCTGTTCGCACATGCAGCAAAGATCTTATCATCTTAGAGCTTATTTTCGCCATAAAGATCTGCTGCTGTCGCTCTCTGCTCTCCATCGATGAGAATAACAAATGAAAGAGAACAAAAGAATAAACAGTGTTATGCAACGACACTAGGTTTATTTCTTTCCATGTTCATTTCCTCTACATATTTCTATTAGTACTAGGACACGGAGAAAGAACAAATAAGATTAAGAGCGAGACAAGGACATGGAAAGAAAATTGCTGGACCAATAGTCTGTTTTGTCTGAATTACTGCATTATGTGTTATGAATGCTTTTTTTCTCTTTCTTTTTTTCGTTTTAGCTGTTGTCATTCCTCTCTTGGACCAGGAGCGGGACAAGGCCATCGCTGTCTTACTGGTGAGTTCTTGCATTCAAGCACATACAATTGGGTTTCAGTGACTTAATGGACTGGAGTAACAAAAGCAATCACTCTTGGTAACATCATTGCCCCTCCTCTTCTATTAAAAGCTAGATATTTACATTTGAATAACACATATGGATTCATTTGGTTTTATTTAACATTCACAAATTAAATGACCTCTACAGAAACAACAGTCAAGCTCATGTACCAGACTGAAATATCTGTGTGTGTTGCAGGTGGGCTGTAATCCACTGTCTGATCAGGATGAAGTGCATCTTAACGTGCTGGAAAAACATGTAAGGTCCCTCTTTCTGTGTCTGTTTGGGTCAAAAATGTGAAAAAACTATTATATACCAACACGTGTTTTTACCATAGGTTGTATAAAACATGGACATACATCACCCATAGGTTTCTGAAGAGCCATTGTGAAGCTCAGTGACAGTGGCTCTGACCATCACCATTATGGCATTATGGCATAATTATGCATAACATTAAGCTCCTAATATGATTTAAATGAGTGAGTTATATAAAACTTCACCTTTGTACCTTTGTCATAAATGTGGAAATTAGCTATAGAGAGCAAAATGAGTTTTTTTTTTTGTACCAGGCTGTATTTCTACTGGAAAGTTGGCCATTTTAATATGGGGGTCTATGGGGATTGACTCACTTTTGGAGCCAGCCTCAACACTTCCGTGTTGACTTCATTTTTCAGCCCTGGAGGTTGCTGCTTGGTTTTTACAGAGGGGGTAAAACACAGCCTTACATACTCTACAAGAAAGCATAATCTTTGATAATCATCCAGTTAAAACTAGACCCATACTGTGGATGGCCAGCTGCATCAGGATGTTGCACCTAAAAACACTATAAACCTATAGAAAGTACACAACGAAAGGTAACAAGCACCAAAAATCATCCCAACTGCAAGTATAGAATTTAAGCAGCGCATTGCTAAAACAGTGCAAAAACTACAAAACGTCCTTTTATTCATTAATTATAAAAATAGCCTCTCAGTTGTAAGATTCCAACATTATAAATCCAGAAAACCTGTTTCCATTTCTTAAGAAAGTTCGTATCAACACACTCTCAATCCTAGTCACAATTTATCAAGATCAATAAAAGAAAAAATCCATAATTGCGTGCCTGGCCTCCAAAAATGTCTGCCTACTGGATGTTTTATATTTCTGCATGAATGTGTGTGTTGCAGTCAGACTCACATGCTCAGAGGGGATTAGACTGGTGATGTTTGGAATTTCCATTTATTTTTTTTGGTTCTCTGAAGGACCAAACAATATTTAGTCTGATGATTTTCTCTCTCGAATTTAGTCTCAAGTGAATTTGGTCTGTGTGTGTTTCTGCATACGTGTGTGATGTCACAGGCCTCAGTGGCGTGTGTGCGAGTCCAGGCTGTTCATGCGTCCTACCAGAGGCCTCCTCTCAGTCCCTCTCCAATACAGTCCCATAATGCACTGCTGCACCTCAATGTCTCAGACCAAGACTATTGTGAACTGGACCGTAACATCCTGCAGCTCTGCGGTATGCACACACACACACTCATCGATGGTTGACAACATACATAAAGACATATTGAATAAACCTCCTTCTTCACTCTCTCTCACACATGTACATCTCACATTTCCGACACCTCATATACACACACACACACACAGAGGCACGCTGGTATATGTGAGGTGAGGTATGTTAATAGAGAAAGCCCATCTGGATAAAAAGCTGGAATTTAGATGGAGTCTGTGGCACAAAGAGCGGATGACAGCTCCTGTGTGAAAACAGAACGCTTTGCAAAAACACTTTAAAATCTCAATCGTGATGGAAGTGGCCTCACTAATAAATACACATACATCAGCATTGCTTGTGCCCAGGTAATTGTCAACAAATATGAGTTGCCTTTACTCTCCTCAGTTAGTTCCGGCCTCCACCTCGCCTTTCTGCTTCCCTGACCGCCTCTTTCCTTCTGTCTTCATCTGCAGTCCAGGCAGCCCTCCATCCCTTGTCTTGTCTTCATTATTAGGCCGTCTGTTAGCTGGTTCACGTTCACCCCTCCCCGACCTTGCTGTCTCAGTGCATCCCTCCCTGGATTACTTTCTGCCCACATGCGTACATGCTCTGCATTCCCCCTCTTCCTTAACGCCAATCTGCCCTTGCTCCTCTCTGGTTTTTACTCTCTTGCTCTCTCTCTCTCCCTTTTCTCCTTCAGGTGAGCTCTTTGACCTTGATGCAGCCTCTCTCCAGCTCAAAGTCATCAATTATGTAAGTGGTTGAGATCACTCACACACACACACGCACACACATACACACACATAGTTAAAGATGTACAGTACATGCAAAACATGAAATCCTTCCGAGTAAGTTGTTCCGCTCTTGCTGTCATTACCTATACCACAAGCTTTTTATCACACGCATACTTCATCAGTCTCTTCATAATATGCCTCACTCTGCATGATAGACTGTAAAAAGCAGGGGAGCAGGGGGAGAGATTGATGAGGAAGATGAGAGAGAGGAGATATCAGGCTTCAGCTACAGTATGTCCAGAAACCTGACAACAATTTAAATGTATGGAATTATTCATTGATATAGAAAATATGAGCTAGAGTGGGGTAAAGCAGGAGTGAGGAGAGAGCTTTCAAGGTTATACAGCATCAAAGAGACAAAGTCGTCAGCCATCAGAGCTTCCGTGAATCCTAATGTATGTATGTATGTATACTTAAGATTTTTTTCATGCTACATATTGACCATGAAGGACTTGTTTTGCATTTTTAAGCTAAATCAGTGTTTTTCTCCACATCAAAAGACCTAATTGACCGCAGTGATCAGTATCCTCTTTGACATGAATTTGTGGACAACATAAAGTATGAAAATTGAAACCAATCTGTTATGTATTTTTCTGTGAAAATGGTCCAATCCAAACAATTATCACCTATTTCACCTTCCCTGCACTTGTGCTACCTTGACACTGCAGGTGTAGATCATGCGCTCGAACAGCGCAGCTGCAGCAGTGCAGTCTGCGTGTAACACGTCAGCTTGTGATGGCTCTAAACCTGTGTTTGTAGTATTTTTTCATCTGAAGGAAGGGAGAGGGAGAAGTGGTGGTGGTGCAAAAGGCTGCAGGGGTTTTAAGATGTATTTTGAATCTGACATGCTTTTCCTTGCCTGTTTATTGTTACAGTTGTAAAAAGGGGTGGAGGAGGAGGAGGAGAGGAGGAGGGAGGGGGGAAAGGAGCAGGAGATTGTTGCTTCTGAAGAATAGTCAGTTTAGTGGGAAGTGCTTGGGGTGGCTCTTATGGGATTAACAGAATTTGGGGGAAAAAGGGGGTGGAGGGGCTTATTTATTATATGTTAGCACAGAGACGTGCTTTCTGTGTGTGCGTGTGTCTGTGCCGTGTGTGTGAGTGCATGTGTGTGCGTGATCAACGCTTGCGTGTGTGACTTTGGGAGAGCGAGTGTTCTGGCATCGGCTGGTGTTTATCCCTGTCCTGCTTGTTCTCTATCCAGCTCTGTGGATTACAGAGAAGAATGTTGAGTGGGGAAATGCTGCTCTTATAGCTGTGTGTGGGTGTGTGTGCATGTACGTGTGAACATGTATATGTTTATGTACCTATTTATGTACCTACGGTACATAAATAGGTTGGTGTCATGGGTGTGTGTTCCCACCTCAGAGTGTCAGTGAAATGTTTCAGCTCTGCAGGTGTTACACAGATGCACCTTCTTTCATACACACACAGAGACACCTGTGTGTGTCTTTGTCTCATCCAAGGAATTTCACATCCAAAGAGAAACTTAAATCTTGTGCTCAAAGCACGTTAATGAATTTTCTGATATTTAAAAGGTATGAACGTAAGTTTTTATGAGATGATCCCTTATAAAGAGATTGAGGTGAATCCTTCAGAGAGGCCCTGGATACACACACTTACCAAGGTAGTCATATTAATGGGAATATGCTTATTGACCATGTACTTGGAACAGTGAATAAATCCTCTCTCCATTTCTTCGTTACTATGATATAACTCTGAATCAATACCAGATTTTGTTATGTGAGTTATTTAATTTGTATTCTCTGTAAAGAGTAGAAATGTTTAAAGTTTATCTGTATAACATGTATCCAAACCAGCATTACTAAAGTGCATTACACATAAAACACAATAATAAAACAGGCAGTAATGTATGAATAAACAGACAGGCATGAAAAGTTAAAGAGGAATAAAACTAAAAAACAAACCATAAATGAAACACCAAGGATAACATTTTAAACAACAGGTGAATTAAAAGTTAAATAGAGCAGTGCAAGACGTAAGTGCAACGTCTACAGCCGAGGAGCCCTGGCAGCAAAGCTTGGTCTGCTTTAGGTTTGAAGCGTGAGCTGGGAACAGTCAGCAGGTGTCCTCCCTCAGGATCTCAGGATGTGCACGGGTTGTTAAGAGGACAGCAGTACAGATATATATTCTGGGGCCAGGCCATGAGATCAGTCCTAAAGCAAATGGACAGCCTGTGTGAAGTCATTAAAATTGCAGAAGTCTATTCACACTAATTCAGCTTTCTTTAATTTGCAATTTGATGCTCCTGCAAGAAGTTGAAGATTAGAAATGAACCCCACCCAAGCATCAGTCGTTTTCCAATGTCCACTGATTTCTAATCTTATCTTCACACCAAGACTACGCTCCGAGGAATCTCAAATTGAGGCTTCAAAAACAATCTGGCTAAGTCTTAAAAAGAGGTTTTGTTTTGTTTTTTAAAGATTTTTGTGATGACCTATCAGGACTCATGTGTGTGTTTGTGCTCTCCTTCAGCTGCAGCAGCAGACTCAGTCGCAGTGCTGTTGTTTACTACTGGTGTCAGAGGACAACCACCAGCTCTTCTGCCAGGTACGCACACACACACACACACACACACACACACACACACACACACACACATAAATATATTCTCTCCACATCTCTACCATCTCATACACATTTGTTTTTCATAGTCTCTCTTTGAAATGCCACACAATACAATGCAATGCAATACATTTTCTCACACAATGATCTCTTCAGTTGCGTAACCCATGACCTTTGACCTCTGTGACCTTCAGGTAGTTGGAGACAAAGTCCTGGAGGAGGAGATCAGCTTCCCGGTGAGGCCAACAAACACACCAATTTAGTCAGAAATATTCATTATTTGCATGAATTGGTCTGTATGTGTTCCCTGTTCAGCCATTCGCTCATCAATTTATGGTGTTATTAATCATTCATTCATTCACTTGTTTTTCTTGCACTTTGGGCCATGAGGTGCCGCACTGAGGCACATTCAGGGATGTTTGCTGCAATAACAAGCTTACTTTTAATGCAAGTGTTGTCACTCTGTGTGCTGGTCTCTTTGACTGACACGCTAGAATAAACCTCCCACATGTAATCTTTAATAATCCCTGGCAGGGGTTATAATTAAGAAATTTGGGCAAGAGAAGTAATCACTTCCCTTTGGTCGCTTTCAGCCTCCTGTTTGTGGTGCAGACATAGCATTTTTAACAGGCTTCTGGTGCAATCACACGGTGTAGCCCAAGCTAAATGATGTGTGAAGTGTTGACAGTAGTTGGTGTAGAGAGATATCAGGACACAAATAAGCACACCCAGGATGGTCAATTTGAGGAGGATAGACTTCACTCAGAATACACCAATAATCAACCTTTATTTATATATTTTACCCCTAAGAGATTCTCAAGGACTCTCCTCCACAATTGCTTTCTTCCCGTCTCTCGCCCTCATTACACTGTTTTTCATCACCTCCCTCAATGTTCACTCACCAATCTCTCCTTTCCTCTCCTCCTGTCAGCTGATGTTTGGACGCTTTGGTCAGGTGGTTGAAAAGAAGAAATCAATTACTCTTCAGGACATCAGCGCTGTAAGGAGACATTTTCTTCCTTTCTTTATTATCCACCTATCTACAGTATTTATCCACCTAGTGTGTCTTTATGTTGAAGTGCCTCTCTTCCTCTCAGGAGGAGCGTAGGCAGCTGTCCAGCATGTTGGGCTGTGAGATCTCCTCCATGCTCTGTGTACCTGTGGCCAGCAGGGCCACCGGTCAGGTGGTGGCGCTGGCGTGTGCCTTCAACAAACAGGGTGGACAGAGGTATGTATGTGAAAGACTGTGTTCATATTATGATAAGCTATCGTTGACTTTCTTCCTTTTTGGTCGTGTGCTGTTTTTCCCCCATCATGAATCATATGATCAAGTTTTTTAACTTCTTATAGGATACAACTTTATTAATCCCACACCAGGGAAATCACATAAATTATAAGTAAACTATAATTATAAATGAAGAAATTTCAATCAAATTATCTTTACTTCGCCACTGACTTACTGCTGAACCACATTTTAAATGCTGGGATGTCAGTCTGAAGATGATTTTGCTTTGGCTAATTCCTGAAGCACTGACTCATGTTAGATACAAAGATTTGTCTGACAGCGGCTTACAGTAACGTCGGAACGGGCAGCCTGATTGGTTGAGCTCAGCAGCTCAGATTTGTTGAGAGTGGAAACATGCTGCTGTTCCCACTGAAATCTGCCGCCAGCCAGCAGTGTGTGCTCCATGCTCCTTTGTGAGTGGATATCATCACTTTGGAGTCTGTGTCAGATCACTCAGAGCGTGTGTGTATGTGTGTGTGCATGAGAGAGAGAGACCATGCAGATGGCTATGTGATGATCTAGAGTCAGGTCAGAACAGCGGGTGGCTTGGCTCCCTGGTTTGGCTCCATTTCTTGGCATGTATTTCTATGTGTGTATGTGCGTGTGTGTGTCTGTGTGATGCTGCCAGGAGCAATGCTGCTATCACCTGAATACAGAAGAAGTGTATAGAAATGCTCCCCAGTTGTGTCTCTATGTGTTTCTCAAAGAAATAATTTGGAAGTGTGATCTATCTATCTATCTATCTATCTATCTATCTATCTATCTATCTATCTATCTATCTATCTATCTATCTATCTATCTATCTATCTATCTATCTATCACCATTCCCTTGTCAAGCAGCATATATCTCTACTTGTTTCCATGCTGGGAGATTAGTGTAGTCTATCTTTTTTTCTCTAAACAAATTTCTCGCGAGCACACAAACTTCACACACATGCACGCACTCACATACAATCCCCTAATATAGATGAGAGGGGATCGTGTCCTATAATTTCTCCCTCTGCCAGTGGCACTGATGACAGAGCCGGCATCTCATTACCATAGTAACAGCAGCAGGATTATGGTTGCAACTGTGCATAAAATGTGATAAATCCATCCTTTGCTCCGAGCGCCATCCTCCAGATTTTAGCGAAGACATACGTATATCTCATATATTGCATATTCATGTGCAAAGATTTTTGGAACTACTCCCTGCCTGCCCCTCGTAAAAGTGTAATTCAGCCTCTAAGTGTAGGACACAGGTGCATGAAAACACATCGTGGCAGCAGTAACAGGTCTATAACTCAGTTTTGGTGCCTCAGTGTTCCTGCTCACAAGCATCATTTAATCTTGTTTTTAAGTTAGGAGAATAAGCAGAAATATACTGAAGGTGACGTGTACTACAACAACAACACGATGATCAAGAGTACAGTATGTAAGGCCAACACATGATGAGGTTTTGTGTTGAAAAAAGTTGGCAGCAGGCTTAGGAAGGCCGAATTAATTTGGCTGTTGGATTTAGTTCTGAGAAACTGCAGCCAAGCCGACGGCAGCATCACACAGGGTACACACGTTCTTCATTCATTCTCCATTTCTTTGTGGAAAGTGTTGTTTACTTTCTTACTGTGTGTATCTGACTTATGGTCTTTGGAGATGGACTCCTGCTGGTTTTTGTTCTCGCGGTGGAAATGGTGATTTTTCTGTCATGGCTAGAAATAACTAGCTGGTAGCACAGAAAATTACTCTCCAGTCTGAGAGGCTATTGCTTTGTGTTGCTCTCCTGAATGTCAGTGATAAAGGATTTGTACCTCTTGTGAGAGAGTGAACTTAATTGCCCTCAAACTGAGTTTTCCAGGCCTTTTCCAAGCTTGGTTCAAATCCTGCCTCATTTGCTAGAATTCCTGGGAGTCTAAAATCAGGGCAAGAAGCCCCAAAATCTGTACCCTGATCCTGACATTGACACAGTAATGTGCCGCTGCCCTCTGTAGGCAAAGAAGGATAACTGCCGGCAAATGTTGGCGTCACTAGCAGCACTGCAGATAATTTCATTCATCAGTCTTTATTTGCCTCCTTCATCCTGTCAGGTTCTCACGTCTCTTTGTCTTAAAGGAGAGTGACGTTCAGCACCTGCAGGAAACCAGAGTTTGCTTCTGTTTTCAGCCATTCAGACATATTACACTAATTATTCATTCTTACACAGCTTTAAGTTATTCTTTGTTTTTAGTTAATAATTATACATCTTGCTTTTCTTTTAGGACTCCAACTAAAGACTGTTTTCATCATCAATTAATCTATTGATCATATTCCCGAATAATCCAATCCAATAAAAGTACTCATTATGCGAAAATTTAAAATGTTTAAGCACTTCAAAATTGTACACTAAGTGCAATACTTCAGTAAATGTGCGTAGTTACATTCCAGCACTAATGAAATGATTTTAAAAAACTGTGAAAATGTTTTCTTAAGCCCTAAAGATGATGTCATATTTTGTATGACCAACAATACAAAACCCAAAGACCCAGTGTTTTAGAAATGTTTTAAAGGTCCAGTGTGTAGGATTTAGGGGATATTGGCAGAGATGTAATATAATGTTCATAGTTATGTTTTAAGTGTATAATCACCTGAAAATAAGAATTGTGTTTTTGTTGCCTTAAAATGAGCTCTTATGGCAACAGTGGGGGCGGGTCCTCTTCCACAGAGTCTGTGTCACTTTATGCAATGTGCAACCGCACCACTAGATGCCACTAAATCCTATACACTGCACCTTTAATAGCATTACAACACCGTAAACATATGTATAATACGAATATTTGATGTTTGGTAAAATGAGTGCCACAGCAGCCTATTAGCTCTGTCTGAATTCAGATTCATCATGAGACTGTGTGTGTGTGTGTGTGTGTGTGTGTGTGTGTGTCTCTGTGTGTGTCTGTGTGTGTGTGTGTGCGCGCGTTTGTCTCCCCCACTGCAGACACACAGAGGCAGATGAGCATGCAATCCAGCACTGTTTCTGCTACACTTCAACGGTCCTCACTTCAACTTTGGCCTTCCAGAAAGAACAGAAACTCAAAGTGGAGTGCCAGGTACTGCAGATCGCCCCCTGTACATAGAGCTGCATTCATTTCCTGTAGACTTCTCCTAACCCTAAACCATTACCACTACTGACCGTAACCCAAACAATTCACCTTAACCCAAGTATTCACCCTAAAATCTTATGATTTACATTATGGGGACTTGCATTTTTTCCCCATACGGAAGGCAAATGTGACTGTGTAAACAGACTTATGTCCACACACACACACACACACACACACACACACACACACACACACACACACACACACACACGCACACACACACGCTGTGTACTTATGTAAATGTACATCAAGCTGTCTTTTAAAGAGCTTATCGCATGCACTGTTTCTCCTCACAGGCACTCTTACAAGTGGCCAAGAATCTCTTCACACACTTGGGTAAGTTTCCCCTCTCTGTCGCTCTCCCTCTGCGAGGAAAGAACGTTGTAGGACAATTTGCGTTAATGGTCGATACTTAAATGATCACCAAGTGAAACGAATGGCACGCGTAATTGAATGAGATATTACTAAACCGAAAGGTGATTACGCTCAGGATCATAACCATAAAATCAAAAGGGCATTAAAAATGATGGCGCCACCTCTCTGTCCTTTAATTACAATGAGGCATTTAGATTCTTATCTAACAGTAAGCACCAAGAGTAGAATAAAGTCATTGATGATTCATCATGATTGCGGGTACAAAAAATTGATCTGCTGGTAGAGCAAATTGCCTCTCACTGTACTGTTGATTACAAAAGCTCTTATCAGCTTGTGCAGCTGATCCACTGGCACTCACTGAGTAACCTCTGTTTGTGTCTCTCTGAGCTTTGCTGTATCCCTTTAATTTCCTCTGTTTTCCTTTTATTTCCTCTCTCACCCTCTCTTTCTCTCCCTCTGTCTCTAATTCTTTCAGATGATGTGTCAGTGCTGTTACAGGAAATTATAGTGGAGGCCAGGAACCTCAGTGATGCAGAGATGTAAGCCCTCTGATTCATCTTCAAAGGGATGTTTCACTGCGTGCGTGTGTGAACAAGGGTGTGTGTGTGCAGTGTGAATGTCTTTATCTGAAAAGGCTATCTTGGCAATTTGTTCTTAACTGACTTGCTGCATTTAATTAAAGTTACAAAATGACCTGAGATTAAATGAGATAAAACACTCTCATTTTCTCTGCTTTACTCTGTCCTCCATTACCCCCTCTAACCCTGTCTGTGTGTGTGTCTGTGTGTGTGCGTGTGTTTCTCCAGCTGTTCAGTGTTCCTGCTGGATCGAGTCAGTCATGAGTTGGTGGCGAAGGTGTTTGACGGGGGCGTGGTTAGTGATGAGGAGGTAACACACAAGCGTTCAGTTGCCCATATTTAATTTGTTTTCCCCAACATGAAAGTGTGTCTTTCCTGTGATTTTTTCTAGGGGGATCATTCACGCCTTTCTTAGAGAGCTGACAGTCGAGACAGACAGGAAATGATGGGAGAGAGAAATAGGGACAAAAGTCCAAATCCAGACTGCATTGTCAGGGCCTGAAACCCCCAGGGTGCCCTCCTGGTTGGGGACCGTGGCAGCATGTCTCACCCCCCATTTCCTGTCTGACTCCAACCAATTAAAAGCAAAAGTGGCAAAAGATAACAACCAATTTTTTTGTGTGTGTGTGTGTGAGTGCAGAAGGAGTTTCGTATTCCAGCGGATCAGGGCATTGCTGGTCACGTGGCGACCACCGGCCAGATCTTGAACATTAAGGACGCCTACTCCCATCCACTCTTCTACCGCGGCGTGGACGACAGCACCGGCTTCAGGACCCGCAACATCCTCTGCTTCCCCATCAAAGATGAGAACAACGGTAACAACAGTGACTTCCACTCACAAAAAAACACAATAAGAAATCTTTCACTCAGCACACTCAGACAGGCGTAAGCTGCCGGGTTGAAGCACCTGTCATGTAGGTTAGTGCCATTCAAAGTGCTTTGCAGGTGACAGACGATAACACATATTTAAGACTAATGCACAAAACATTTCTCATCACCTACAGTTTATGTTTAGGTAGGCTGGATTAAAGATATTAAACATGTGGAGCATAAAAACTAAAAGCGTGCCAAATTCTTTCTGCTGTTTGTACACAATGTGGCACATTTGTTATCTCTGCAGTTAAGGGACTCCACAGGCTCCTCTGCAGAGTTCAGTAATGTACTAATAATACAATAATGAGGCTACTCATAATGTAATAATGGCCAATATTGACTTTTTTTGTCAGATTTAGTTTTATTACACCTTAGCTGCTCCTGTTAAGTCCTCTGCTAACTCTTTCCTTTTAAAAACAAAGCTGTATTTCCACACGTGCTCTCTCAGAATAGCAGCAGGAGTTGTTACATCACATCCTTTGCTCCTAAATGTTAAAGTGCACAAAGTGCACTTTGGAGAGGCAGCCATCTTCAGTGTGTTCCATACCTGGAAATCACAGAAAACTCAGACTTTGATGGTGTGCCTCACTCCTCGCTCTGTCCAAGCAGAATGGTTATAGATTCTGTGTAATTTGTCTGTATGTAGAAACCTGAAGCTCACATTGCAAGTTTCAATTCAGATCTTTTATGTGCGATTAGCTTCAGCTCTGGTGTTAAATTAATTGGAGTTGGCATACCTATTTGATTCAGCTCTGCAGCTCTGACTGTTGCATTCTGTGCAATCATCTTCCACTCTCCATTTCCCTTCGCCTTCAACTCTCTGTTCCTCCATCCACCCACGTGTCTGTCACTCCTTTGTTTCCTGCCTCTTTCAATGTCCGACCGTCCTTTTCTCATTCCTTGACTTGTGTGCTCTTCACCCTTTCTTTAAATCCTTCCTCTTCTAGAGGTGATCGGGGTGGCCGAGTTGGTGAATAAAATGAATGGGCCGTGGTTTAACCGCTTCGACGAGGACCTGGCCACAGCTTTCTCCATCTACTGTGGTATCAGCATCGCCCACGTAAGTCTCTTCTCCCACTGAAAGAACTGACTCTATAACCTTTGAATTTCTGTTTTGTTTTTTTACTGTTGAATAGCCTTAGACATCCGGTCAGGGACAAGCCATTAAATCGCTTCCTGTAGTCTTAGCATATGCTGTCACCAAGTCTATCAAGCATGAAGTAACCATTAACAATGAAAACTGCACAACTACCCATTTGCACATATCAGTTACAAATTAATTAACGCCTAAAACGTCTCACTTTACAGTAGAAGGCAGCTTCTCTCCTTTTTCTTATCTATTAGCAGCAGTGGAAAAAGTCTGAAACATTAAAAGGGAATAAATGCAGCATTTCTTAAGCTGCACATTTATCTTCATACAAACTGGTTCATTGTAAACAATCCTTGGTCATTAACTCAGCTTGGTTTTAAACATGCATGTCATTTATATTAATGTCATCTCTGCAAGTGTATGGTCATTAATTAAATTGGAGGAATAAAAGAAAGTTTAGAAAATCAGCATTTACAGTATATGCATCATTAGGACTCTCTTACTAGTTAAACAGTGTGTTAGATCTTTTGGGAGAGAGATTGATCCCAGCTGGCAAAATGGGATCGGTTCAGCAGGAGCAGAACACTCAGTCAAAGCAGAGTCGAGCGAAATCTCAAGGGAAATTTAAAGAGATTCAATTTGTGATGGAGCTGAGTGGCTTTTATGATGCAGTTCACAGGCATTGTATGACTGCAAAGCCATTATCACACATTCAGCTGAGCTAGTGTATGTAGCTCACGAAGGCGATGATGAAGATGACGATGTTTGTGACAATAATGGGGATCAGAAAAAGGTGAGCAAGGGCTGCGCTGTACTGTGCTGTCAGAGCTATTGAAAGATTGGTATGGTTTTAATGTAGTGATCAAAATGTTGCTACTTTGCTGCCTTCCCCTTTCACCTTTTACCAGAATGTAGTGGAAATATTGATTAAACTTGATTTGCTGTGTGTAACTACAGTGATTTCTGCTGCCTTTAACATTGCTCTCATCCACTCACACAAGTGATTTGAATAATTGAAAGAATGTAGACATGAATTGAATCTACAATTTACTGAAGAAAGAAAGAAAGAAAGAAAGAAAGAAAGAAAGAAAGAAAGAAAGAAAGAAAGAAAGAAAGAAAGACTCTTACAGCTGACTCAGAGAGTCACAAAGCACCGCTGTGATGATATTTTATTCAGCATTTCCCATTCACCTTCATATTAAGCAGCTCTTGTAGCGTCTGACCTTTTAATGATTGCAGGTACTCGATAGTTTATTGACAAACTATAAAGATATTAGACTGGAAAAATAATTGCCTTCTGGACAGCTCATTAATCATTTAAACATGATCAAATGCATTATTTATCAATGCTCACCTTGTATCATGGTGCGCTGCAGGTTGTAAAAAACATTTCCCTCATGTACTGAAATGTAAGCGGCATTCAGTTTCATTTACATTGTTTTGTACATTAGACACAAAGCTTGTCTAATGTACCGAAGTGGATCAACATGAAGGGTTCAGTTCACAATGTTTGGGACTGGTGCTGGTGCTCTTTACAACCTTACTTAAAAAGCAAACTTGTTTGACAACAACAAAGATTAGATTCAAATTCAGTCTATCCAATAATCTTTGCAGGTCAAAATGAAGAACAAACAAGAGCATTCTTGGCTGTGCATATAGCAGCCAGGTATCTTCCAGAGTTAAAGCTGTTGATTCGATATAGCCTCTCTGTAATATGATGTTTGTCCCTCTAGTCTCTGCTCTACAAGAAAGTCCATGAAGCCCAGTTCAGGTCCCACCTGGCCAATGAAATGATGATGTACCATATGAAGGTAAAATCATATTTGTCTGTCTCACTCACTCTGGCACACAGGCACATTGTATTTACTGACACTGTCAATATTATTTACTCCATATGATTCAGTATGTGTATGTTGCAGGTTTCAGAGGAAGAGGTGTCTAAGCTGCTGAAGACGGGGATTGAACCGGTGAAGGAGATCCACCCCTGCTACGCTGAGTTCACATACACGCCTCGCTCCCTGCCTGATGACACCACGCCCCTGGTAAGGACCAGAGGTCAAGAGACAGCAGAGGGAGAGTAGAGACACGGAGCAGAAGAGGCAGATGCAAAAATGATGTAACTGGTCCTGTTGTGTGTGTTTGCAGTGCATCCTCAGCATGTTTGAAGACATGGGTTTCATCAACACATACAAGATTGACCTGCACACTCTCGCCAGGTCTGACAACTCAAATTTCCAAACTGCTTTATAGTTTGTTGGAGTAGAAAGTGCTTTTGGGGCTGAAATATTTCAATTTTCATGGACCCTATCAGTCAACTACAACACCTGGGAAAGAGAGGAGTAAGCAGCGGAAAATTATTGAAACATGTTTCAAGTCAGAATCCGTCTTGAGGATTGGTGGGATGGAACGGACTATTTCTGGTGCTACTTTTAATTGAAAGAAAGAGCAGCACAAGAACCGATCTGGTCCACAGGTCATAAAGAAATCATTTAACTACATATTGGAAAGTCAGTCGACTGCATGTGCAATGTGCAGTGTTGTAGATGATTAGTAAACTGCTGTTTTGATGTCAGGTTCTGCCTGATGGTGAAGAAAGGCTACAGGGACCCTCCCTACCACAACTGGATGCACGCCTTCTCTGTCTCACACTTCTGCTACCTGCTCTACAAAAACCTAGGGCTGTCCAACTACCTCGAGTACGTTTATATGACACTGCTCCCTGTGCTTTACTTATTAAACTTTTAAAAACATAAGAAATTGAGCTGTAGCATTGTTTGTGTTGCTAAAATGACCCCACTGCTGACACAAGTAGCCAAAAGTTGCTGTTTTGATCCTCAACCCTTCACTTTCTTCTCTTTTTAGGGACATAGAGATTCTTGCTCTCTTTGTCTCCTGTATGTGCCATGACCTGGACCACCGTGGCACCAACAACTCTTTCCAAGTCGCCTCAGTGAGAACACAAATTATGTTCATGTGTCTGCTGTGTAAGCAGAAGCATAAATGATACAAAGGAGGGGAAGCGAAAGGGAGAATAAAAACATTAAACCTCCCGAACACGTAGAGCGCAGTCGAGCAGCATCGCACCTGCTCTTTAAAAATGCAGGCTAAAATTTGGCTTTTAGATGCTCAGGATGGAGCACATCAATAAGAGCCAGGCTCTGGGTGTGTCTGTGTGAAATCAGAGTCTGTGGTTGTGTCTCCTCATCTGTGTTCGCCCCAGTGAGACACTAGATGTCATTGTGATTAGAAGCATGTTGCTCCGCTGCGCTCGAATCAATCATAAACCTGCAGCACCTAAATGATACACACACATACACACACACTCACTCACACACACACACACACACACACACACACACACACACACACACACACACACCAACTGCCGTTACGCAACAAAAGTCATCATTTTATCAGCTTCCTTCATGGTTTTTCTATTTGAAGATTCATAATCAATTTGACGTGCAGTTAAAGAGAAGGAATGCATTTTATGGAAGGATGTTGTTTCATTTGAATTAATGCAGTGTGTACACTGAAAGGACTGCGTTTCATTTGTCTGTTTCTATTTTCAGAAATCTGTGCTGGCTGCTCTCTACAGCTCAGAGGGATCTGTGATGGAGGTAAATTCACAACCAGTGAGGGATTTGTGGCAATATAAATATTTACTGCATGCACGCCCAGTGGCCACATTATCAGATGCACCTGCACAATCTATTGCAGTTCAGTACAACAGCTCTGCCATAGACTGTGCTCTTCCAACATATAATTATTCTTTTTATTATAATGATCATTTTAAATTGTCACTGTAGGAAATGTTTAAATTTAACTATATGTTTATTGCTCAGTGTTGTCCTGGACTTATACTCTGTTGAGAGGCTAACTTTTTGTCCTTTTATTTACATACATGAGAGGGGCAGAATATTAGAGGTCCACACCACCTACTTACTATGACTTCAGTGCTAATGAGTGCATCATACTATGTACATTGTAGAGTTGAACTTTGCAGACTGAGTGAATGCTGTGTTCTTATGTTTGTCCGTTCCTTTCAACTTGATCAATTTCAGTGTGTGAGCTACTCATGTTTTGTTCTCATACGACACCTAGTGGCCAAAATCAAACCTTAATTCCTGGTTTCAGCGATGAGGAGATGGGAGGCATGTAAACTGGCTGTGCTTGTTGCTTTGCAACATGACTCAACATTCCTTTAGAGGCAGCATTTCAAATGCACTCTTTCATGTTCCCATTGTGCTCTGTTTGCCATGACAGAGGCATCACTTTGCCCAGGCCATCGCCATTCTGAACACTTTTGGCTGCAACATCTTTGAGAAGTTCTCCAGGAAGGTGAGATATAAAATCTGTCATTGACATTTTAGAAATGTCTCCCTCCATTTGTCTCTCTCTCACTCTCAGTTTGCATTTGCTATCTTCTGCCATCCCTGTATGTGTAAGCTAATGTTATTTTTGTTCTTATTTAGGACTACCAGCGTGTGCTGGA
Organism: Chaetodon trifasciatus; assembly: GCA_037975065.1. Classification (NCBI taxonomy): domain Eukaryota; kingdom Metazoa; phylum Chordata; class Actinopteri; order Chaetodontiformes; family Chaetodontidae; genus Chaetodon; species Chaetodon trifasciatus. The sequence goes on along the minus strand of JBBMOE010000020.1, from coordinate 4,330,243 downwards.
TTTGATTAGAGACATCATTCTGGCTACTGACCTGGCTCACCACCTTCGCATTTTCAAGGACCTGCAGAAGATGGCAGATGGTACGTTGCAGTAGTTCAGTATGAACAGCCACATCTCTACTTTTGTTTTACACTCACAACCCTTAACAACAAAGGGAGGCTTGGTTCAGATGCTGGATCCAGACCACCAAACCAATATTTTTATTTTCTCTTAAATTGGAGCAGCCTGATTTCACAAGAAGAGAAGGCAATGCAACATGCATTATATTAAAAGGACACACTATAATTATAACAAATTCACCATTTTGATCATCGCATGATGAATCACAACTAAACCCATAAAGTTTATGCCCAGTTTTTGGCTAAATAATCATTGACAAATATGCAGGCTGTGAAATTAGAAACTCTGCAGTGCAGCTCCCTTCTTACCACACAAATACACATACTGACTCTACATTTTCATTATGTGACTGAGAGTTCTGAGGTCAGACTTGCAGTATTCATCACTGACATTCTTAGTTTTCCTCTACTTTCAGTGGACTATTTACCCTTTTGAGGGGACAATTGCTCGCTGCACTCTTATGTAATGTAATTGGCTGTAACCTCCTGGCCAGCATTTTGTTACAGCTGAATGCAGCCAATTATAAGTTATCTTGAGTGGATGTCTCCTTAGTGAAATCAATTTGTGCTGTTAAAGCAATTCAAGGACATTAAAAGCCTCTAAATGAGTTGAGAAACTGTCTCGCACCATAGAATGTAACTTGTCCATCATCGACAAAAATGGTTCAAAACACAGAATTGAAATTATTAACATGCCATTGAAACACCATTGAAACACACACACGACTTCCCTAACTGGATATTGTGACTGGAGATTCTGAATTTTGGAAAAAATCTGTTAAATGTTTCAATCTGAAATTTGATGGTGGTGATTTTACCAGTAGTTTTCCTCAGACCTTCACAAAGCTTTCATGTAAATTACTGCAAACATAAGTGTGTAAATGCAGCTGAGAGTCATTTTTGCACGTGTGTGTTTCAGACGGATACAATCCAAAAAGCCGTACACACCGTTCCATGCTGCTGTGCCTGTTGATGACATCGTGTGACCTGTCAGACCAAACCAAGGGCTGGAAAACAACACGCAAGATTGCTGTCAGTTCACAGTCTACATGTCTATTCTTCACACAAATTTAGCTGAATGTGCTTAGTTTTTAAATATATGATGAGCTGTCAGGCAAAAACATACATCCATGTGTCCCCACATATGAAAATATTACTTTAAGGTCTCAATTACAGTCACAATAACAACATATGAATCAGCACACAGGTATTTAGGTCATGTTTCCATGAAGGGCCTCGTATGGGGTTTGTGCTTCACCCTTTGACATATAAAGCATAGTATTTTCATTCTTGTAAATGTGTCTAATTACCCTTGAAATGTGAAAAATTACTAACAACATTAACATTTAGTAATTATAGCACACAGTTTCAGACGTCTTACGTACTGTCTCTGCTAGTTGACGTGACATTTCTCCAGAGCAGCTATTTATTTTCAACAGTGCATTCCCCAAAGATCTCCCATTCCCAATCACTGTACAGTAAAACTGACCCATTTCTGGGACAATAAAGATTATGAGATGTTTAGCTGTACAGCTGGAAACAACCTTTCAGTCTATATGCCATTGTATTCATTATGTTCTGTGAAACTGCACTCCATTTTAGGATTATGTTTAATCTTGGTCTGCCCCCTTTTTCAACAGCAAACCCCTGACCCTTGTCCTAAATCCTACACCCTAAATCTCCAAACACCTAACACCTACAGCAAATGCACTGTAATCCTTACTCCCCAAACTGAACACACATTTCTGTTTAATTCAGGTTCTGGCTCGTATTGATCTCGGTTGGTACATGATTTTCTCACTGGCCAGAATGGGGATTAATGAAAAAACAGCAATCACACCAAATACTGAATTGTGATAAAGCTCCTAAAGCTGTGATTCACCAGGTTGACATCAAATACTGTTTGGTATTATGGTATTGTAAGGTATTACATAGTAGCTTGAAATATTTATGTTTTAAAATTGGTTTATGCTCATTTTGAAGTTAAATCCCAAACTTCTACATAAAAGATGTCTTAATACAGTTTATATCTTCCTGATTATATTTCCTGCTTTATTGTGTGACATTACATTCATATGAAATCATATGCTCAGTAACAGCTGTCTGCCTGTATGTGTCCACAGGAGCTGATTTATAAAGAGTTCTTCTCTCAAGGAGATCTGGTATGTGTCAGTGTACGTTGGCTGTTAAGTGCCCTGTGAAGTTATTTAGCAGAAGTGTGTGTCATTTTACACAATAGAGAGCTTCTTCCTCATGTCTGTCTGTGTTGTATTTGCAGGAAAAAGCCATGGGGAACAGGCCCAGTGAGATGATGGACAGAGAGAAAGCGTACATCCCAGAACTACAGATAAGCTTCATGGAACATATCGCCATGCCCATTTACAAGTGCGTACAATCAACTTCACACCCCCCTCTGATCACTTTAACCACATATCGCATTGTCTTAGGACCGGCCTTGGTCCCCACACTACAAGTATTGAAAAAGCTCTGATACACTCACTGTACACTACCCAACCAGCATCAAACAGACGCAAACAGTGACTGATTATCATAGCAGAGCATTTAGCAGCCAGGTGTTTCCCTCAGGAGTTGGTGGAGACCAAAACAGAGCTAAAATAGACCGGCCATTTGTCAGCTGGCCTGAAACATGACTTCAAATGAATGACCATATGTCTGCTCATTTGTAAATAAGCAACTCTTTGCTAGCACGTTGACCATATCAAGTTTTAAGGTGACTTGTCAGTGTTGTGTTTGCAGCTTGTTGCGCTTCCTCCAAATGGTCAAAAATTGAGCTATTGCAGGTTTAACAAAATAAAATGCTGTCCTCTGTGCGTTTAGGCTGCTGTCGGAACTGTTTCCTGGGGCCACTGAGCTGTACGAGAGAGTGGCAGCAAATCGGGAGCAGTGGACCAAAGTGTCCCACAAGTTCACCATCCGTGGGTTGCCTAGCAACAACAGCCTAGACTTCCTGGACCAGGAATACGAGCTGCTGCAGTCCCAGGGAGCTTTCGGGAGTGACGACCACTGCCTCAATGGCTGCCTCGACGATGCAGAAGGAGGGAGGGGTCAGTGACACCATGGGAGCGCTGACGGTTTCTTGAAGTTTTCTGTGGTCCAATAAGAGGCTGAGGATACCTTTTTAGCGACCTGAGAGGGAGGGATCTCTCTGTTGTCAATCACTTAGATGCTTAGCAGGCCATGCAGAATGGACAGGACAAAGTTTCAGACTAACTGAATCAGACAAGCGATTTGAAACAAGTGGATCCATCTGAGCCGGTTCAGTGATTAGATGCTACATGTTGCTTGTGTCTCCAGTTCAGGAAGGCAGAAGGTGGTGACTTTATCTTTTTCAGCAGCTATACTGGAAAAATAAGTTTTTACCGTAAGTCACAAGTTCATTCATACAGTACTGATCCTGATTACGATTGTAAAAACACACACACTGACACACATATGTACATGCACATACTGTTTGGACACACAACAGAGTAAAAAAAAAATGTCATTCTTATGGAAAAAGACTACTTCAACATCTAACAGTGAGATACAGTGCTATTCTTTCTGTAAAATGTTTCACAATAGCTTATATTGATTTAAACGGCTCAGCTTTGTTCACACACAAGCAGCTGCCATCGTCCCTCACCTGATGCTATGAATGCATGCTGTATGGACACCTCATGTATTATTCCTTTTATCTTCACTGTTGATTTCTCCATGGCTAAGAAATTAATGCAGTCCATTTTTATACCATCAGAACAGATTTTTATATTCAGCTCTTCACAGCATATTTAATTCATTCATCATGTCCATGAAGTTGTACAGGGGAGGTTCATTCCATTTACTTACACAGCATTATAACCCTCACATGTATTCATTCACTTTACCTCATTTCTGGAGGTGTTTAAGGGACAATTTGACAATCACTGATCCATGAGTCACTGTTCCCTGGCCACAACACCCCACACCATGCATAAAACATTAAAAACACACACCCCATGCATATTAACTGCATGTCACTGGATCACGTTTGCATCTGCGCCTCAAACAAAAACCACTCATGACCTACAATGCACCCTGAGTTTTATTTTTCTCAGCCATCCTTCCCACTTCCTTGCATCTTTGTCACTTCCTTTTACTTTTAAGTTGAGTGATTTTGTCATAAGTGACTTTAGATAGAGAGCAACCGAAGCCCTTTAAAAGATCCATCTCATCTGTTAGTGTAAATGTGCCAGAGTAGAGCATGTTATATGGAGTGTGTCATTGAGTGTGTCATATGGATCTGCCTTATTGCGCATCTTTGCTGCCTTTCTTAGAGCTTTTAATATATGAAAATCAAAATAAATAGTCTGTAGTATGTATGTTGTACATTTGTTATAGACATAGTTTGAGTATCAGTGTGTTGAGTGAATGATCACAATGCTCAGAAGATGTATATTTGTGAGAAACCTGTGTGGAGACCTCAGATCTCATGTCATTTCACCTCTTTCTATTTTAAGTTATGTATACAACCACCAGTGGTTTTTAGGCAGACATGACAGCATTTTTTTCAGTTCTTGCACTCAGAAATTGTTTCAAAGAAGGAACTAGAGATGTAGCCATCATAGAAAGGACTCTTTCCCAAAAGCATCAGCAGTTTACTATTGCTGCATCCCAATGGAAATGTTTGGAAAATTAGAGTTAAATTCTCAGATTGTGCCTCATGTCTTTCTTTTTTTTTTGTAAAGACGTTTTTTGCGGTTATGGGGTTTTTTGTGTTACAATTTGCCATATTCAGTTTTACCTTACGATGTTTGAAACAGAAAATGCTGCAGTTAGGTTAAGACAACCACAGAATAGTTACACAAAGAGAAATGTCTATGGCGTTCTCCACTGTGCTGTATGTAGGCTGTGTGTGCGGAGGCGTGAGAGCGAGTGGATGGATGGGTGGGTGTGTAGCTGAGACACGGGAAGAGAGAGAGAGTGGATGTGATCTAGAATTTCTTCAATGATGTCCCCTTTTATACAGCCCTGATAATGCCAGTGGAGGTAGATGAAAGCAAAAATATTGCAATCACAAAATTTAAATATATAATTTTCCCTTGAAAGGGTCTTTGGAGGGCGCTTTAGGGAGGAAGGTTAATTGGTTCGCAAAGTGGTTTGATGTATGTGTTGTACCTACATTAGGATATGCATCAGCGTGATTGGACGAAATCCTTTGATCTGCCATGGTCTGCTTCATGGACATGAATTTCGTAAAGGGCATACAAGTGTTTGTAGAGGAGCCGCTCTCTCGCTCTCTCTTTCTCCAGCTCTTTCTCTCATACATGGGTTTTCCCCATTTCTGTTCTTTTTGAACCACTGTTTCATATGTACCTGCCTTTTTAATGTGCAATATGAAGTGTCTGCCTCTGTGATGTTGCATAGATTCCTATGTAAATACCTATGCCTCTTGTTAAATTATTACTTCAGCTCTGAGTTCCCAAAGGCATTTAAATGTTCGATCATGATGTTTCCACTGAAAAATAAATCAAATGCCTGTGACAATTTTAATTCGAAAATGCTTTTGAGAGTCCAGACCTCGGGCTATTTTCTATACTGAGTGTGTATCTGTCCTTTTATGTCTGTGTTAGAGAGTCAGGGCTAAATGTGCCAAGCAAACATTGTCAACTTACAGGCATACCTACAATTGTTTTTTGCTCTCCAGTGTTGGAGTGAAGACGAGGGCTGTGTTCACATGAAACTTTTCTGATACATCAGGAGCAGGTCTGAAATTATGGCTCATCCAGGAACTATGAACCCAATCTATTTCCCGTCATCACAAAACAGCAGGACTCTAGCCTGTGATGTAATGTCATTGTGATGATCACCTGTGACATAATTGTTAAAAGTGGCAAAAGTATAATTGCTGTAAATATCAAAGTTTTAAGAGAAAATGTTACTTGATTGTCTGTCATTATTACAATGGGAAGTATTTCATTTCTGTAATGTATTTAAAGTGGTTGCATCCTGTTCTCTTTTTTATGCCATTTTTGAACAACCCTAAACTTAGACTTTTAGACAGAGGGGATGAAAGGAAATTGTATGTGTATTTAGGATATACATGTGATATTCTACCACAAATGAGAATCCAAACTAATCTGAAATGTATACATGATGCTTATACGGAGGACTAAATCCAGTCGTCTGTTAATTCTTTGTTTTGTTGAGTTCTGAGTGCTGGTGGTCCTGTTTTTCTTCAGATGTAATCAACAAGGACATTTTTGACAAGACAAATGGATGAAGTTTTGATTTTCTTTCTTTTTTTTCTTTCTTGGAATAAATCTGGTGAAAGGCTTCTTGATTACTGTCTCTAAACATGTACAACACACCATACATTCTGCAATATTACATCACCATGACAGTGTGCTTGGTTGCCGGGGAAAGGTCATGTGACATTAGGCGGCACAGATCTAGTCATCACAGTGGCATCTCTGTTGATCCTTTCGGCCTATTCCACATACTGATACTGTGTAAGGATGGCCACATTAACACTCTGGGGGCCCTGGGGACAAGAATCTACTGTACTTTACTTCTGACTCCTCCCCACAAAATTCACCAATCTCTCTATGTTCTGCATATAGTTGAAGTCAAACTCTCATAACTTACAGTTCTTATTAGGATGAGACTCCTGGGAGGACATGCACACATATTTGGCCTCAAAGCTTTTTTAGGAATATGCACCAATTAAGAATTGGACAAGGGTCCCATTACAGGCTTATCAGCTGCTATGATGCCCAAACTGATGCCTATTATGCGACACACTGGATTTGATCAGATTACCCCAGCTGAAACGTGACAAATCAAGCTAGAAACAAAGCTAGGAAAACATTCAATTTGACATCCCAATTAAAATTGAATTGAAGGTATTCCAGTTTGCCAGAGAATCTATAAATGATCTGTGGAATTAATATTTTATTTATACATTTTAGAAGAGGGCCATAAATGTACAGAGAGACTTTGAATGCAAAGTTTTGCAAGTGCATAATACACTAATAGAATCACTAAATAATCACAATAGAATTTGGGCTATCTTACATTGACAATACATGAAGTAGAATAGCAAACATTTACTTTCTCTTAAAAGTAAGTGATTTCCAAACATGCAGCACTGATATCTTATTTTATCTTATCTTATCTGTTCTACCACAAAGTGTTAATTTGCCCAGTGGTGCAGCCAGGGAGGAGTCCATCCTCCATCCAGCTGGTCCAGACACTCAGACAGCACATCACAGCCCACACCAACCTTATTACACCTAACCAAATTAAGATGCAACTTATATCAAGACATGAATGCCAGCAAATGATCTGATCTAAGATCAAATTTAAGAAACAATTTACAATATATGTACATATGTGTGTAATATAACACTGGCAGAGGCCTTTGAGAGTATTTTTAGCTTGGATTTTGAAGTACATTTTTATGACATTATTTCTCTACTTCTACTTGAGTAAAATCTGAGTGCAGGACATTTCCTTAAAAAGGTGTCTTTTTCAGTAGTGGAGGAAGTATTCAGATCGTGTACGTAAGTAGCAATATCACTATAAAAACGCTGTATTGCGTGAAAGTGAAGGTCGTGCATTCAGTAATATTTACAACAACATGTACTTCAAGTGTCAAAAGTAAAAGTACTCATTATGCAGAATGGGCCCTGACAGTCTTAGCTATATGACTACATATAATTAGATAATTGTTTTTGACGCATTCACATGTAAGCAGTATTTTAATGTTGAAGTTGATGGAGGTGGGGGGAATTTCAACCGTTGCATACACAACAATGCATCATATTGATCATATGTTTTTGTGTGTGAAATCTGAATCTGAAAATGAATAAGTAGGTATAGCTGTTAAATGTCAATGAGTAAATAGTACAATATATCCCTTTGATAGCTCTGAAGTTTGAAGTAGAAGTAAGCAGACATAAAATAGAAGTACTAAAGTAAACTTCAAATTAAAGTAAAGCTACTCAAGTTATTATTCTTGGTTACTCTCTATCACTGGTATTTCCGAAGTAAATATTAAAGTATGAAAATATTTTGAGTACTCACAGTGCGTCCAGTGAAGTACGCAGAGGCTACAAAACATGAATTAAAACTATTAAAATAAAAGCTGTAATCATAAAACTCCCTACTGACCTGTCTGTAATATATGTGTGTGGTAAATTTAAATTATTCTCAAGTACAGAAGCAAGTGAAGTTGAGAAAATGTTCCAAAATTATTAATTTCTCGCGTGACTTGGAGTGCGTGAGCTCTGCGCAATGAGAACTGCAGGTAGTCCGCCATTGCTGTATGAAGAACTATCGGATTTGGCGTTTGGCTATCAACAATAAACTTGCGGTGCCGGGACGCGGAGCTACGAGGTCGAGTGAAAGCTCGTCGGCTGCTCCACAAATCAGTCGTCACCTCCGTCCCTCCCTGGAGAATACTTTCATGTGAATACAGAGCCAGCGGACGAGGCAACCATGTCCAATCTCAGCAAAGGCGGCACCAAGAAGGACACCAAAATGAGGATACGGGCCTTTCCTGTAAGTGCTCACCGCAGTAGGTGCTCTGCCTGTCCGAATGGCGGTGACTCGATCGCCGTGGTCTGTGCTGCTAGCTAAATGCTAGCAGGCTAACCAGTGAGCAGCAGATATGACTTGCCTGTCCGTAAACAAAGTGCTGCCTGCCAATGTTCAGTCGCCCCTACTCATGGTTGGTTGGTTAAATGGCTGCTGTGTCATTTTACCAGCTCAATTTGAACTTAAACAATTGACTTTTATCGTCCTTTCCGCTTAACTATCAACTCCCCAAATGTTAGCTAGCAGCATCGATCTGTCGATACAGCCGACGCTAACGTTAGCCTCGGCTCTTGACACTTGTTGTTTTGAATGCTTTAGACTTTCTTAATCAAATATATGACGTCCCTGCGTGCAGAGCTTTAAATGTGACTGGTTTTCGTGCCCCGGAAGGTTAGCTAGATTTCCAGCAGTAGCAAGAACAGGCAGCATCGTTGTGACTGCTGTAGATGGATGCTAACAAAAACCAAACCAACTAACCCAACGTTAGGTCTGGATTCACATTAATGGGAAAATCAACATTATATCCAGATTTTTGTCGTTGTTTCAGTGTTGACATTCTGATTTAGGATCCCTCTCCTCGTTCACCTGGCACTCCCTTTGTCTGCAAGTCATTGAAAGACCTAATTTGTGAGCTGACCTCATTTTTCTTTAAATGACATTTCAGCCTGTCTGTGACTGGCTGACTGAGACTGTACATCATCAGATACTTGTGATGTTGCTCCTCTGAGTAGCTTTAAGTAATGTGCCAGTGACAGTGGCCACATAGCTGCCCTGTGTTACCACCAAGAGGACCTTCACTTATGTGTGCCTGTTGAATGTGACCCAGTCCTGACAGAGAGCAGCATCTTGACATGCATGTGTTTGGGCTTGTCTGCAGGGAAGGAGCAGGCACTGTCCCCCCTCACCAGCAGTCCCAAATATTGGGTTCAGAGTCCACAAGAAAGCTAAAGATTGCTCCTTAAATTTAAAGCTTTTTGAGAATTGTAATACAATGATGCGTCACAGTTTAGCATCCTGCAGAACTACATGTTTTATTCTTCTCTCATTGTCAAAAATGGTTGGTATATTGAAAATTCTGCTCCTGCATTTCTTGGCTTGGTCTTGACAAATTAGACATTTGAATATGTAAGATATTCGACTTGCTGTAGTTTTCATTGAGCAAATAAGGAACATACAGAGAGTACAGTTTTTTCATTGCTGGAACTTGAGCCTCATGTCATGTTTAGAAATGTATGGCCTTAGTAAACACAGCAGTTGAGTAATCTTACAAATGTGCACATATATAATTGTTCCTTTAATATTTAATACCAATTGACCGACCCTACGCATAGTCTTTCATTTTTCATCTTCCTCAGAGATCATGCTGTTAGAGCAACAGAAGGGGTTGCACCAACAAGGGTTCTTCTAATTGGAGGTTTCTTATTATTCTTAAGCACATTTCAATAAAACATGGCAGAAATTGGACATCTGACCATTAATGTTTATCACACAGGCTGCCTAACTACTATCTCAATCATTTATTGGATTAATTGGGTTTTCAGTAAGCTGTTAAAGGTTAACTGAGAGAGGAAACAGGAAGATCTGATTTAACCTAGTCAAGCTGGACCAACCTCAGCACAGAGGTCAACATAGCAGGTATATCTCAGTGTTTCTAAAGAAATTGAAAGGTGTCACTTGGCCCAAAACACACTGTTGGAATGAAAAACAACTGAGTGCTCAGTATTTTGCATTAGCTCAATTATTACCTTTCTATTTTTAAATCAGAGTAGAGGTGTATTATTTCAGGAAAGCACGGATATGTGTCACATTGAAGGTCAGCGTTGTTGGGGTTGTGGTAATATCTTCTGCTCATGGGTTCAAAACATCACTCCTTGTAGCTGTTCATAGCTCGGTTTCCACCCAGATGTATTGCAAATTTGGACAGAATTTTGAGACAATCTGCTAAAGAAAATGTAAATGAATGCTTGTTTCTACCCACTACTTCTTTGTTTCAGGCTTAGTAAAACTCCTGCCTTATTTGCTATATTCAGCAGACCCTAATGCCAGCCATGGCTCAAATACCAACCCCAACCCTCTATACAGTAAAGCATATGTTTGGTGGATAAGGGCAGCATCCACAGCAGGAGAGGATGTGTAGCCTTAGAGTTTCAGATCATGGCAGAAGGCCCTCTGTCAAACATATATTCTGTTGTAGTAAAATCACAGATGTGTTAGACAGTTACAATGTGGGAGCTTGTCAGGGCACCGAGTGGTGTTTCGGGCTTTGGAAAAGCTGTCATCTAGGGTATAGTACAATGCCCTTAGTGGCATATTCTCAATAACAAAGTAAATAATTAAAGATTTGGAGTTGACAAATAGACATTTTTTTCTGCACACTGTCCCCTGGCTCTCATATCCAATGCAGAAAGAGTGTAAGGACAAAACTGCACAGAGGTGGGAGTCTGTCGGTGTCAGGAGGCTTTATCCAGGAACAAGATCCTTGGATCTAAGTGTTGGCATAAATAACCATTGGTGATGGTTGTCTTACTCATTACTGGTTACCTTTTGCAGATGACGATGGATGAGAAGTACGTCAACAATATCTGGGACCTTCTGAAGAATGCCATACAGGAGATTCAGAGGAAGAACAACAGTGGCCTGAGCTTCGAAGAACTGTACAGGAACGCCTACACAATGGTGCTCCACAAACATGGAGAGAAGCTGTACACGGGCCTGCGGGAGGTTGTCACTGAACACCTTATCAACAAAGTAAGACAAACACAGATTTGCAAAACATTACTCATGAGTATATTTTGGGAGGAGCAGAGGGGGTTGCACAGATTTTGACATTCAAGACATGATAGTTACTCCTGTAGTAAACACCTGGGTAATTCTGTAAACTCCCTTTACTGAAATCAAAGGGAATTATGACACACCAAGTGGTGCACCTCTTAAGCTTGGTAAAATTGCCAGACACTTAAAGTCAAGTGATGACACAGTGCTTGCAGAATGAAATTAAACTTGCTTTATGCTCCTGTTTCTTGTTGTGTTGAAAGTGTATGTGACTGTTATTTCACTCAAGCGTGTAACAGATAGTTATTGGTGCATACTTGACTTTAATATAAGATAGTCTTATGAAAACTAGATATCCTAAACTGAATCTTTCATAGGTTACATATTAAGAAAGCTAGTAGTGCTTGGCCTGTGTGTCATCCTTGCGAAAACAAAGGTAATGCCAGAAAACATGAGCCTTTTCCATTCATGAGCAGCCTGGTGAGGCTGAGTTAGAAAGGTGGGGAATAGAGTTTCAGAGATTGTTACTCACAGTCTTGAGTAATGGGAGATTTGTAAAACTCTTTAAGGATCAGTCAGTGCCCTTTTGACAGATTTCTCATTTCTTTGGCTGGCGAGAAGTGCCCAGGTTTGTCGATAGGGTCATTGAGTTGTAATATTGTTCTGGGTTTTCAGTTGTGCATGGTTGGTCATCTGTCTTACAGCCTTTCTTAAAACATTGTTTTCCTCTTATGTTACAGCAGTGCAATAGTATGTTTGACAAGCTGGAAATTTTGTTGATTTATTTATTAGGAGAAATCCATTGCAAGTGAAATTGTTGACATGTTTGTGATTTTTCTCAGCAGTCTGTGTAAAAGATATTGCAATCTATTGCTCATCCTGTAACTACGAGATTAACTTGTTTTGAAAGTCAGAGGCGTCATTAGTGAATGTTTTTCAGTCACTTTTTTTCTGCTGCATGTAATTGGTAACAAATTAAGCTTGTTCGTGATATGTGTAGCGAAAGCCTCTGTGCGTCTTACAGTATGCAGGAAGCCATTGAGCGTTGAATAGCAGCCAGGTGGGTTTACAGCTTAATTAAATACACAGTGTCAACTTGGCAGGTTTAGTAAATTAGCAGTCAGGGAAAGTCAACAAGCAACTGTTAAAAGAAGAGAGATCTGACACCTGAGTATGTTTCTATGATCAAATAATGATCCAGACTTTTTTCAATTTTTAGTTTTTATTTATTGGTTCATTTTACGCCTTGTAATGTTCAATGTTCAATGTTCAATGAAACAATAGTTTGATTTATGCATATTACTGTAATATCAGTGGTATTTATTATGATGGACCAGCAGCATTAGAAATTGTCAGAACAGATTAGCATAAGAGTGACCTCATAATTTCTTTTATAGGTAAGCAATGAGTGAGCACAGTGAGTCTTTAATTTAAGAGCATATTCAGATTTATGTCTCCATCTTGCACCTTAAAATTTGGTTTGGATGTGTGTAAGAAGAAGCAAGTGAGTCTGAGGGTTTATCTCGTGTATTAGTAGGAGTAGAGGTGATAATTCATCATGTCCAGAGGGGAGAAAAAGGGGAGGTCAGTGTGACCTTAAGAATTTTACTCCACAGAGACATTAGGTTTACAGTGCTGAGTCACACTGCAGTGTGACTATTACCAAGCTGTGGAGACTTGTAGAGAAAAGGTATTAAAGAAACTGCAAAGTATTATATTTATAAAATCCTATATCAGAGTGTCAGGTTGATACAGGAGCTTTTTGTTCAATAAGGAGTTTTCAGGTTTCAGGTCCTTGGTCAGTATGTTGTCACTAACACTGCAGGACTTCATGCATGTGTGTTTGTCCCTCTGAAAGGTACGAGAAGATGTCCTCAACTCCCTAAACAATAACTTCCTCCAAACCCTCAATCAGGCCTGGAATGACCATCAAACGGCGATGGTGATGATCAGAGACATCCTGATGTATATGGTGAGAAGCTGATATTTCCAGGGGTTTAACACATTTACACGGCTTCATAACAGTACACGTTAGTGAGGAGAGTGAGACCACAACACAATTACAAAAGTGAATGCTGATCATTATTTTAGAAATTCTGCGCTTCTGTTATGCTTCAGGTGCATCTTGCTGATGTGAGCTCTGACTCTGACTAACGTATTGGCTGAGTTAAAAAGACTTTTCCGACTGTATCAGCAGCTGTAATGTTGGCATGCTGGCCTCTGATTCAGAAAAGTCCATATAAGGAGCAACGAATCAAATCTGACAAATAACAACCTGTGAGTGTGAACTATATCTGTTGTTGGTGCCATAAATAGTGCGGAAATACCCTGTGGTCATATTTGCATAGTGGATATATGAAGACAGACACATGCATGTATTTGAAAATGAAATTGAGGCTGTTTCTGATGTCTTGAATAATTACCGTAGAACAGAAAACATCAGGCCGGCCTCAGAAATGTCTCTGGGAAGACAGTCGATCTTGGCAATATCTCAGTTGTTATGTCACTACATAAGTGAGATATCTAAACTTATAAGACCTTTAGAGGGGAAATGCATATATCCAGTGTTATCCAAGACATTAATTCTCCTTTTCATGTGTTTGTCCCACAGGACCGAGTCTACGTGCAGCAGAACAATGTAGAGAATGTCTACAACCTGGGACTTATCATCTTTAGGGATCAGGTGGTTCGTTATGGCTGCATCAGAGACCACCTCCGGCAGACCCTGCTGGACATGATTGCACGCGAGAGGAAGGGGGAGGTGGTGGACAGGTAGCCAAAAACTCAGGATTGATTGCATGCGTGACAACCTAACTAACTGCATTTGGTTGTCTGTGTGTTGCACTCAGTTGCACATAAATTGTGAAGAAAATTGAATTTACATCCTTCATATTTAGTCAAATTAGGGGAAATATTAAATCACCATTTGTTACTAGATAGGGTGCATGTTTTTGCCATAAACAATAAATGTAGCTCTCAGGTACCTCTGCTACGATTAAACCTATTAAACCCCGGGAAGTTTACTGAAACAGGCTCTGACATTTAAAACATTGATTTTTCTGAGCCTCCTGCGCTGTGTTGTTTTTAGATGAAGGAATAATCAAAAGTTAGTTGGCAGCCATAGTAAGTGTGAAATGTTCTTTTCTTTTCTTTTGTGTCACTGATTGTGCCTTCAACATTTGGTCTGCGTCTCCTCTCCACCAGGGGGGCCATTAGAAATGCCTGCCAAATGTTAATGATCCTCGGCCTTGAAGGCAGATCTGTTTATGAAGAAGACTTTGAGGCACCGTTCTTAGAAATGTCTGCAGAATTTTTCCAGGTTTGTGAGAGAAAGTAATTCCTCTGACTGCTCCTTGTTTGTTTTGATCGCTGTTAGTTGTTACCTTGGCTACATCTTGTCTTTCATCCCTTTCATCCATATAAATATAATGCAGTGTAAATCCAGATGTTTCCCAGACATCTTTGAAAAAGGCTTAACAATACTTTTATGCAGTATACTGTATTATATAAATTGTGAAAAATTGAAGGAGTCTGAGAAACCTTTCTGTTTTTTTTGTTCACACTTAGATGGAGAGCCAAAAGTTCCTTGCAGAAAACAGTGCCAGTGTGTACATAAAGAAGGTGGAAGCCAGGATCAATGAGGAGATTGAGCGGGTGATGCACTGCCTGGACAAATCTACAGAGGAGCCAATTGTCAAGGTGGTGGAACGTGAGCTCATCTCTAAACACATGAAGACCATCGTAGAGATGGAGAACTCTGGCCTGGTCCACATGCTCAAAAACGGCAAGACGGACGGTAAGAGTGCTTGTGCTTTGTGTCTTTAGCATTTGTGGTTAATGTCCTTGTTATCAGGGGAAATGAGATACTGTCAAAGTTCATGCTTCAGTCCAAAAAAGGGAGACAGAAATCCCCAAACCTCTATTACAAACCACCTGTCTCTTGCAAGAGATTTCTACACTGTACTTGACCGGTAGTGCAGTCCTCTTGCTCATGTCACAAACAGTAAGAGAGGAGGAATGTGATTGTACTGATTAGATTCATATGGAAGTGGGACTGCAGCGTTTCAGCGACTGTAGCTTCAATGATGATGAGTGTCCTCATAAAATATTTTCACATTGGTACACTCAGGTATTTCAGTTCACTGTGCCCAAATAAACCTTTTTCAGCTGGCCAGTCCTTTTTCCGGTTGGTGGGAAAAGATTTATTTTGTGTGTGTGTGTGTGTGTGTGTGTGTGTGTGTGTGTGTGTGTGTGTNTGTGTGTGTGTGTGTGTGTGTGTGTGTGTGTGTGTGTGTGTGTGTGTGTGTGTGTGTTCTCATGCGTATCCGTCACAGATTTGGCGTGCATGTACAAGCTGTTCAGCAGGGTTCCCAATGGGCTGAAGACCATGTGTGAGTGTATGAGCTCATACCTACGGGAGCAAGGCAAGGCCCTTGTGTCAGAGGAGGGAGAGGGAAAGAACCCCGTGGACTACATCCAGGTGAGACGACGGGGTGTCAGAAGACATTACAGTGCAGGGATGTTATTGCTCAGTCTTGTGATTCTGCTGGAACGCCTTTGCTGCTGTAGGTTCTGACGGTACACTTGCTCTGTTGAAGCACACTGCAACCATATATATTTTAGGCGAATGAAAGAGAAAACAACATCAGTCCTAACATCTAACCTTGTTGGAGATCATGGAGCAATTTCTCCCGGCTCAGCGCACTTTGGCACATTATTGCGTGCTGAGCCTTGACCATAATGTGCTTCCATAACTTCCCAGCAGAGGATAACTGCTTCGACCCCCTTTGTGGCCACAAACCATGATGATCTCTGCCCTCAACTGCACTGTGTCGTTGCGCTGTACTGAATAACGTGTGAGGTCTTTCAGGCGACAAGAGCAAAAGCACTGTTTGAATATTTTTCAGTGCTTTTGAGGCAGCCTGGTTTTTCTCTGATTCGACTGGCTTTCTTCAGCAGTTAGCTTCTGGTGGAGCTGTAATCGGAGTGTTAAGCAACTGCTAATGCAAACTGCTGTTGTATGATGCCCCATTCATCCTTTCCTGCAGGGTTTGCTGGACCTGAAGTCACGTTTCGACCGCTTCCTCCAGGAGTCCTTCAATAATGACCGGCTCTTCAAACAAACCATTGCAGGCGACTTTGAGTACTTCCTTAACCTCAACTCTCGCTCGCCTGAATACCTGTCACTCTTCATTGATGACAAACTGAAGAAAGGAGTAAAAGGGGTGAGCACTCTCATGGATTCACGCTCTTTTTTAGAATAGCATATTTGGTATGTGTAACTTGCAGCAGTAGCTTGCTGTGTGGGTGTTTGTCAGAGTACTGACTGTGTTGATGATCACCCTGTGTAACCTCCATGGTTTTGTTTTTTGTCCAGTTGACAGAGCAGGAGGTGGAGTCCATACTGGACAAGGCCATGGTGCTCTTCCGCTTCATGCAGGAAAAGGATGTGTTTGAGAGGTACTACAAGCAGCACCTGGCCCGCAGGCTGCTCACCAACAAGAGCGTTTCCGATGACTCAGAGAAGAACATGATCTCAAAGCTCAAGGTGAGCAGGACTGTGATATAACCAGTAGAAGTTCTTGGGAGTAAAATAATGAGATTTCAGTTAAGACATTGGCTGAATGAAAAACCTTCGTCTTCAAGATGAGAAGGTGCCATTTCTTTTTTTTCTGTCCTAGCCAATCAAAATAGAAAAAAAGTTTCATTATATATTTCACATCACTGTAGTTTTCTGTAAGTCAGTTCATACTAAAAGGTGTTACTTAATTTTTAGACACATTGTGTGATCTTGTTATCTAAACCCCAAGGGTAAAGAGTTGAGCTTTATTCAGTGTATAGGTACATTACTAAGGAAGTGGAGGGGACAGGAAACCTAGAGTAAGCAGACTGTTAAACGTTGACAAAGATTTGTTGACCACCAGATGAGTGTTGATTTGAACTTTTGATGAACTAAATGTGATCGTCCTTGTGGTCTTCACCGCTCAGACCGAGTGTGGCTGTCAGTTCACCTCTAAACTGGAGGGTATGTTCCGGGATATGAGCATCTCCAACACCACCATGGACGAATTTAGACAACATCTACAGACGACTGGGGTGAGCACACACCACGACACAACTTACTCTACAAATAATGAGCCCAATTTGCTGCCTGTAATCAATACATGGCTGCTTGAGTGACTGAGCATTGCTGCATCGCTCTGTTACATGAAAATTATGCACCACGATTCATACCCTGGGAATACATGCTGCTAATTTCTGGCTTGTGCTGTGCTGTCACATGGTTTTTTGTCACAGAGCCTCTGTCACTGTATTTGCTTATCATTCTAGTGAACTGAAGCAAAATTGTGACTCATGTTTAGCAGATAATAAATAAGTGAACATGAATCCCAGTAAATATTTCTGCACATTTTTTTTTTTGCTTAGGCTATATTTTAAACAGTTCCTTTTAAAAATAATGAAACCTTTTTTTTTCTAATTCATCTAAATAAATACTACTGCCTAGTTTGTGTCAATGGTCTGCAGTTACTTTTTGTCTGTTTTATCTGCTATCATCATACAGCGTGTAATTAGGTCAGGCATGATGATTACATGTTTTTTCTAACTTCAGGTGTCACTCGGAGGAGTTGATCTCACTGTTAGAGTCCTGACCACGGGATACTGGCCAACACAATCAGCAACACCCAAGTGCAACATCCCCCCTTCACCGCGACATGCGTTTGAAGTCTTTAGAAGGTCAGACTCTAGTACACTTGAAGCACGGAGTAACAGGTTTCCTACTTAAATGTGTGGTTGTGTAACTTTGCTTTCAGTCCAGGGATTTCTGAAATGTGTGATCCAAAAGCAGCAGTCTCACTAAGCCACATTATGTATGTTACAACTAGAAGCTGACTAAAGTAACAGCCTTTTACAGCTCCTGACCCATTTTTGAAGCAACAAGCTTGCATTTATTCCTAGAAATAGAATAATCACATTTGTGCCATATTGTTAATATCTTCTCCTCAAGCCTGTTGTAGAAAGTACACTTAAGTGACACTTAAGTTGGATTAATTGTGGTACTCTGACTATTCTTAGATGTTAACCTGGAGTGACTCCTTTCTGCCTGTAGGTTTTATCTTGGTAAGCACAGCGGCAGACAACTCACACTGCAGCACCATATGGGCTCTGCAGATCTAAACGCCACCTTCTACGGTCCTATCAAAAAGGTACGTGCCGCCTTAAAATGGAATATTTCTAAAATACTGTATTCCATAATTTTGCGACAAATCAGTTTTACAAATATTTTTGATATGTTTGATATGTTTGAACAAGTTTCCGTGCATTGTCAACAGGTTGCCAAAGTTTTGAGGCCACACTGAAAATGAAAATTTCCAAAGTGTTTAAATAATTCTTCAGGACTTTCAGTAACAGAACACGTTGTTTCTTGTGGGAGTGGATTTTGAATCACGTCTTTAGATTCTGATGTTTCATCCCAACATTTCAAAAGGAGGATGGGTCAGAGGTCGGAGTAGGAGGAGCCCAGGTAACCGGCTCCAACACCAGGAAGCACATCCTACAGGTCTCTACCTTCCAGATGACCATCCTCATGCTTTTCAACAACAGAGAGAAGTCCACCTTTGAGGTACACTTCTTAAATCCCAGCTGCCCATGCGCACTGTAACAGCATGTTAGAGTTCCTGTAGTATCACAAAAAGAATTTGCTGTGCCCAGAAACCTGAACTTAATTTCTCCAACCTGCAGGAGATCCAGCAGGAGACGGACATCCCAGAGAGGGAGTTGGTGCGAGCGCTGCAGTCTCTGGCCTGTGGGAAGCCCACTCAGAGAGTTCTCACCAAGGAGCCCAAGTCCAAGGAGATTGAGAATGGCCATGTGTTTACAGTCAATGACCAGTTTACCTCCAAGCTGCACCGTGTCAAGATCCAGACAGGTACACAACTTCATCGACTTTGTATGATGTTTTCATCAGACTTGAAGTGAAATAATGTTCTATTTTGAATTCCTGATGCACTGAACTGTTATGCAGTCTTAAAGACAAAGGACAAAGGAAAAGTCATTAGGTATTACAGGTCTTACTGTATTGGATGTACACAAGCCCCATGTACCACAGAAAATGTATCAAAACAACTTGTACTTTGCATTTATTTCTTTTTTGTTGTGCTCCACCTAGTGGCTGCTAAACAGGGGGAGTCTGACCCTGAGAGGAAGGAGACGCGACAAAAAGTGGACGACGACAGGAAGCATGAGATTGAAGCTGCCATCGTTCGCATCATGAAGTCCAGAAAGAAGATGCAGCACAATGTCCTAGTAGCAGAGGTCAGTCAGCTGAAATGGTTTCATAAGCATTGTCCACATTTTCCTCAATTTCGCAATGAATTTAATGACTTTCAAGAAATGAGCCCCTCTGGTCCTCAGCAAGGGTGAGAGATTGACTGAACTTGAAATTGAAAACCCTGAACAATCAATAAAAGAATGTCTTCCTGTAATAAGCTTTCACAGTTGAACTTAATGAATATGCTTTATGCATTTTCTTTGTTTTGACCTCAACCTGTCCATGGAGCAGTTTTGTAAAGTAACAGCAAATGAAGGCAAAAGAAATGAAATAAGGTGACGATCATGGTGATAAAATGTGAGTCATGTGAGGTATGGAGCACTGATGTTAGTGTGTTTGTTGTCTCCGCAGGTCACGCAGCAGTTGCGAGCACGATTCCTCCCTAGTCCCGTAGTCATCAAGAAGCGCATTGAAGGACTCATTGAGAGGGAATATTTGGCACGAACACCGGAGGACCGCAAAGTGTACACTTACGTAGCATAAAACAAGTGAATTGAATGAAAGCTAACATCGAGTTGAGAGAAACTGAGAGCCTTGTTTTTTTTTTGTGGACTGCTATGCGTTTGAATGAACTTGGAAGTGCTTTCATCGTTGATTCTGGGAAACACTGGGAAGCTTAACTTTTCTTCCATAAAATGTGTAAAAAAAAAGAAAAAAAAATCATGCAAAAGATGGGGAAGTTTTCTAGCAATATTAGATTTCTTCTGCTGAGAGAAAGGAAAGGAGGGGGATCTAGTTTTGTACAAAATCATGTTTCTTGTGGCCTTTGGAGAGAATTGGACGAGCCTGTTTGCCAATTAACTACGTGCTGTTGAGAACAAGCAAAACAATGTTAGAGCAAACATGCGGCTACATGGAGACCAAGAAAACATTTGAGTTCACTCCCCTGTTTTAAATGTTGATGTCAATGTGTTCTGTTTGTCTTTCGTGGCACATTGATGGCTGTACAGGTTGACAGACACTCTTGGCCTTTTCCTCCCGCAGGATTTTAAAGTTGAAGAAGAGGACAAAGTGTTAACTGGTACACACCTGGTTTACAACAGCAGTGAAACAAATTTTGAGTACTTGAGAGGACAGGAAAAGTGCTTAATTTATGTTGCAAAGATGTCTGTTTTTTGAGGTTTTAATTTCAGATACAAATACAAGTGCACCTCACATAGCTGAAATATTATTTTCAATACTTTGGCCAGGTCTGTACTAGTGGGTAGAGAGATCAAGAGCTGTAGCTTCACAGCATGCTTTATCTAATGGATCAATCAGGGGTATAAGATGCACATAAAAGCTCCATAAATGGTGTTTGGTCTCTCATCACACGTTTTTCACTTCAGGCCTGCTGTATGATCGGCCAGAAAGATTTATCTCCTCTCTTTGAATGGATGTGGTGCAGGTTTCAAAGAGCTTTTTCTTTTCTTTTCTTTTCTTTTTTCCATTCTTGACTGCATTTTGAACGGGTGGAACCAGTCTAGCACCATGTTCTAATGTGTACAAATTGTAAAATAATTATTGTACTCACTGCGAAGGTGGATTGTACAGGGCCTTGTTTTCATCATATTAAATGTAGAATAAAAAAATGAGAGGAGGTTTTTTCTTTTTTTTTTTTACATTTTTCATGAGAAGGCCTCGGCAAGCATCAGAAATACTCGAGTCTCTAACCATAATTAAAGCTTAATGTAAATGGTAAGCCGCAGTCAAAGTCCCCGCGTTCACATGAGGAACTTTGCCTCTGAAGAACATTGTTTACTACAGTATTTTGAGATTTAAGTGCAACTCTTCTTTCCATCTTCAGAAAAAAAAACCCACTCAATTAAAATCTAGTTTTGTTGAAATAGTTTTTAGGGAGGTGTAGATTCAACTGTGTCACTGGTGTTACTATTGAATGGTCACACTGACTGTCTTTTCTCAAACTTACCTTCTCATAAAATGTGCCTGCAAGTCTTTTGGAAACCAAAAGTCCTTGAAGAAGAGTCATTGAATCAACACTTTTGTAAAGCTTTTTCAACAAAACCTAAACTCTGTAACCCTTAAGAAAATGGAGCCTCAAATGTTCAATATTGAAGAAGACACTATGAAATAAATGGATAGACAAAATATGTTATATAAATATGAAACTAAACTAATCCACCTTTTAGAAACTCTTCATTATTGTGAAATTGTCTGCTTAAGGGTTATTTCAGGTCATTTTTATTTCATAACAGCAATTTCTCTTAGAAACACTGAATGGTCTGTCAGCTCATTCAGACCAAAGTCTGCCCAGCTGCCCTTGACATTAGAAAATAAATTATTCCCGGGGCAGAAAAATGACACTGAATTAAAGCAGAAAAATTCTGAAATAAAAACTGCTCGAATTAAATAAATATGACCTGCAATAAATGTGAAAAGGGACAGGATTTCATCATAATGATCTGGGTTTTAATCAGGATTGTTTTACAGTACCACGGTTTAATTGCATATCATGTATTTAATTAAACCACACACTGAGTGTCCATACACGAAGGTGAGCGCCGAGCTGTTGAGGACTTTAATGCTCTTAACAAGGTCTTAAACAATGTCTTAAATTTTCAGGCTTTAGGGCCTCCCCTCCATACGTGCCCTGCACTTTTAAATCAGGCCAGTCCGTCTGCTCCGTCTCCTTTGTCTTCTCGTGGTGTTAGACGCATGCCATCTGCTCCATGTTATTATAGGCGGCTTTAGATGAAAAGCTGCACAACTTCTGCTGGTCCCTTTCGCCCAGACTTAAGTCAGCAACTTCCTGAACTCAGTCCAGCATTGCATGTCCTCTCGACTTGAATGGAGGCTCCTCTAGTTTCAGCGCTTTCTTACGTGGTAACAAGTCAGAGCTTATAGTTTAACATAACGGTGTATGGTTGCCTGGTGACGTCACTGTCCCAGTAAGAGTCCCATTTTTTGAGGCGCAGGCTGTGGGAAGAGACCAGCCAGGATGCTTTTCACTCTCAGTCCGGACTGCTGCAAACACCGCCCAAAGTCTCTTTGCAGGAGGGTCGGCCAAATGTGAAAGGTGTGCCGGACTATGTTTCGAAGAGCGGCGGTGTTGAAGAGAGCCGACGATGGAAACGTGGACTCCGGGGCTGAAACTGCCGAGTGAGTCAACGGTCGTCTGGCGTTAGCTTCAGGCTAATGTTAGCTAGCCAACTTCGCCTCGTTACCACAGCCACAATGGAAATTAATTTTGTCCAAGACCGATAGTGTGAAGGGGGCTGACATTTGAAACCAGAAGCTTAGCAGTTGCTTACACCTCTCAGCACTTTGCTACAGCTTTTTGTAATTGTTGTACTCTTCGTGGTATTTTCTCAGAAATTTACTTTTTAAGCTTATGTTAGCTAACAACAGGTTGTCATGGTGACCAGAGTGAAGGGGCAGGTTTCCAAACCAACCGCCACAAGATGGAGACAGATTTTTGTCTTGTCTCCAGTCTGAACCTCAAAAAAATGTTGCGCAGCAATCACTTGTTTTTTTTTTATTATTATTAATTTATTTTATTTCGTATCCTATTCAGATCTGACTGCAGCAGGATGTCATCATCTGGCAGTAAGTATTCATCCACTCACGGCAACCCTGTCATTTACAGGGTACTTTCAGAAAGTTGCAAACAGCAATGGTCAAAATTGATGTAATAGAGGCCCAGATATCCCAAATATGGGTCAAGCTCACTTGAGGTGGATTGTATGTGTGTGTGTGTGTGTGTGTGTGTGTGTGTGTGTGTGTGTGTGTGTGTGTGTGTGTGTGACCCCAGTTGAGCTCATGACCAGCCGGGTCAGGCAGCAGCAGCGGCAGCAGCAGCTCCTGCTGATGAACTTGCATCTGTTGGCCAACCCGGGAGACTCCTTGCTCCTGCAGCACACCCTGGATCGCCTCCTCCGCTGGCTCTGCCCGAGCCTCCGCATCTTCCACGTGTCGGAGAGGGCCTCCCCATTCAGAAATTATGCGCGCCTCTGTCCTGTGACAGGTAAGGAGCCTTGCTGTGTGATCTTGCATTTATGTACAAACATGTTATGCATAGTATATCGGGGTCTCAGGTATTTCATTGGCAGGGATGCAGAAAAAAGCCCTGTTGTTCCATTGCATTTAACCTCACTGCTTGATCTGTACGTGTATTTTTTTCCGTAAAAAGGAAAAAAATTATTTCCATATGTGAGAACAAGACATGTTTACGGGAATTTAAACCATTTTAACTTTCCGTTCATGTCAGCAACCCCCTCAGATGCCGTGCTCTTAACTGAATATTACTTTTGTGCTGGGTATGGTGTAAACATGCCATCCCAGAATGAGCTTCCCTTGTTAGAATTGCGTCTGTTTTTATTTAAGCTTGATTGAGAATAAATCTTTGCCAAAAAATGTTTCAGGCTATCCGTCTCTGGCCATCACGTTCTTCCTCCATGAGGCATACGGAGAGGAGCGAATCCTCAAAGTGCTGGACTTCTTTCAGCGCCCGCCCTGGCAGTACCACCACACAGAGAGCTGCAGCAGACGAGCTGGAGGGATCCACATCACCTCCAGCAGCTCTCCTGCCAGTGCACTGATGCGGCCCTACCTCCTGCCCAGCAGAGACTTCTACAGCTTGGGTGCAGGGATGCCTGTGTGGGGGGTTCGACCAGTGCACTGTGGAGGAGAGA
Organism: Chaetodon trifasciatus; assembly: GCA_037975065.1. Classification (NCBI taxonomy): domain Eukaryota; kingdom Metazoa; phylum Chordata; class Actinopteri; order Chaetodontiformes; family Chaetodontidae; genus Chaetodon; species Chaetodon trifasciatus. The sequence continues at coordinate 4,305,815 of JBBMOE010000020.1, read as the reverse complement.
TACTACGTGTCACGCTGTACAGTGGATATGACAACTATGAGGATGCTGTGCGGCTCTATGAGACTGTGTTGCAGCGACAGGCGGAGGAGCAGAAGACAGGCTTCTGCTGGTTCACTCTCCACACTGGTACATCTTCGTAGTGTTGCGCTCTGGTTTTTGTCGTGTTTGTATTCTAAAGCAATGAAAATTTAACATAGTAGTCTCAACAATTCCAGCTTTAAGGCTTATCTTTTATTATAATATCTAGAAAAGTAACTGGGCAGTGAAATGACACAAAGTCACTTGTTTCCAAAGCAAATCTGTTTGTCTACAGAACATCTTTGCATCCACTGATCTTGACAACTTGAAATGTTTTGCAGTATTCAAAGTATCAGTTGTATTTTGGATGGAATCCTCAAAACAAGTGAAACAGAACTGGCTCTTTTTTTATTTTACTTCTGCTTTTAAAAGAGACTTTTAATTCCTTCAATATACTCTCTTACATTCACTTTGCTATATTTTTATTTGTCTCCATCATTTGGCCTCCCCACACAGAGCCTGGGCTGTGCCTGCAGTTGGCTTTAAAACAGCTGTCACCAGGGGTTCGGGTGGAGCCATGCAGCTCTGCCGTGCTGCAGTTCAGTGTGGAAGAGATTGGCCAGCTTGTCCCTCTGTTGCCCAACCCCTGTACCCCCATTAGTACCACCCGCTGGCAGACAGAAGACCTGGATGGCAACAAAGTTCTCTTCCAGGTAAGTGCAGCTAAAATTGCACAAAATGTCCCCATTTTATCCTGTCTTCAACAAGTGATGAGAGGCTTTGGATGAAAAAGTCAAGTATGTTTCATGTTGCCTGATGTCTAGGGTTGCATGGATTTGATTGTTCAGTTCCTGCTGTTTAATTGTATGTGTCACAGTCAGCGTAATGACTGATGTTGTGTGTTTTTAGTCTGTCAGTCTGTTCCACACTCACATATTAGGTATAATGGAGGAAAAGCTTCCCTTTGATTTATGTCAGGTTAAATCATGGTCTGAAGTAGCCCTACATTAACTGTAAACACACAGCAGTCTGCTGGTTGGTTTACTCTATAATCATCTCACAACATACAGAGTCCAGAGAGCAGGATCTCGTCCTGCCGAAATGTTATTTGTACAACAGGAGATTTTTTACTCAGTCTGTAGCTGGCCAGGCCTTCTGTGGAGACTAATGATTTTGCTTTGGAGAGAAAACAGCAGTTGTTACGAAAGGAAGCAATGTGTTGTCTTCCAGTTTTATGTTTTCATTTTCTGTTACGCTGAACAAACGGATGTTGATTTAAGCTGAGATGAGTGAAGGAGAAGCTTTTCTCTGATTGACAATTGTCTCACATTATACAGAGGGACCGACAAATGTAAAAAGACAAACAACATCGGTTATTCTTCTGCATGCAAAACAGAGTTTTTATAATGCAAATCAGCAGATGTTGTTCAAACATCTCAGTGTAAATAGAAATAGATGCTAAGAAATAATAGAACTGTGGAGATGTATAGGGAAATGATAGAATAGAATAATTGAAATAATACTGTCCAGATGTTACGAGTATTACAAGATCAATGCTAGGATTTTTTTTATTTGAAAATTAATTCTGACTGGTTGTGTAATAGTAATTAATGTGAGCCAACTGAGGTGCATTGTTATTTTAGAGGGTTTTAGATTAGTATCCAAATACAATTATGTGTGAAATGATAAAGATGGTGAGGGAACTCATGATATTAGTCTTATATGTGGTAGTTGTTTTCTCAGATGTTGTTTGGTGCTCACATTTAAGTTTGTAACAATGTCATGTTACAGAAACCTGATGAGACAGAGCCCAATGAAATAACTCATATCTAAAAAAACAAAAACAAAAGTATTGTTGAAGCCAAAAAGCCAGAGTCAGAACTATTCAGCCTGTTCACACCACAGAATGATCAGATCAGAGTTATCTGTCTGTTTATTTAGCTCAGAATAAACAAATCAAGTTTTCAGCTGGTGTTTAAATCACCTATTATGACCATCCCCATGAGATAAAGCATCATCCATTCAACAGCACCGAGAGAAAAACACTTATCATGTTATCCCTGTGTGAAAAGCAAATCAAAAAAGGCATGTGGTTGCTGTCTTTGGCAGAGCCAACTCAGAGCTGTCACAATAGCCATATGCTCGTATGTTAATTCTGTCAAGTTACTTAACTTGCTTAAATCGCTCTAGTCCTGGTGTAAATCATAATCCTGCTCCTCCTGTCCTTCTGTGCTGCAGGTGAAAACCCCAGCTCAAACTCAGCGACCTCTGACCTGTGCTTTCCCCGTGACCTGCCCCAGCGTTCCCCCTCGAGGAATGCAACTCAGGAGCTCAGTGCAGGGCCACAGCCTGTCGCCCTGCAGCTTCACAATGCCCCTGCCCTGGCAAACACACAGACAAGGTAAGGACACCGAAAAAGCGGTGTTCACGGGGTTTAAGATGCTCGACAGTGTGTTAAATCTACTGCATCTATTGGTCGGCATAAATTTGCATGGAGCTTGAGGGAACAGGCAGCAGGAGAGGACACAATACTGGCAGTGAAACAGGTCTCTAAATAACAAGTCAACCAGAATGATTTGACTCAACTCATGACAGAAGTATTTTGAATTTTTTCCAACCAGTCACATATGTATTAAATGACCGTTTTTATGTGGGAGGCTTATTGTAATCATAATCAGTTTAACAAATCACAATCAATCAGAGACATGGAAAGTTTGCCAAGTAAGTGTGAAGTCTTAGTGTTATTCTCTGGAGTTTTTGGCCTCTAGTAGCACCATGAAGCTTTTTTAGTGGCTGTGTCCCTGTTTTGTTGTCTCTTGTACGCATGAGGACGCAGGTGACGTGATACACATTCCCACCAGTGGTTTTACACTTTTCCACTTAGTGTTGTTTTTGGCAGCCTGTTTTAATTTTGTTCTTAGTCTAGTCTTTGTGTCAAGCTGTCATTTTAGTTTTTATTAGTTTGAGTCACGTTCATATTCTTTTTAGTCTACTCAAGTTTCAGTCGACTAAAAGTCTGAGTATTTTAGTCTTATTTTAGTCAGAATGTGACTATTTTCGTCAAGTTTTAGTCGACGAAAACTGATGACATTTTAGTCTAGTTTTAGTCAATGAAAATTGTATTTCAGTCTCTTTTTAGTAATGCAATTCTATTTAACCCAGTCAATATAGTATAAGTACATAGTAGTATAGACAAAACAAAATTTTCTTTTAGCCAAACCCATTTCACAATTGAAACAAGGCTGTCTTATTATTATGTTATTGTTACTTTATAGACTCAAGAATACATCCATTCCAGACACGGAAGACGCTCTGATTTGAATTTACAACATATTTATTTTAGCAAGCAAAGCCGGCTGGCCGGCCATCAGTCCTGTTCTCTGTGTCAGTTGTCTGTCGTTAACAACTATCCTACCACAGCTGCATCCTCTAAATAATGCCGCGAGTGGGAACTAATGCCGTGACGTCGCTTGTGACTGTGCAGTGCAACCTGATGTAGTCCCTGAAGTGACACACAGGAAACAGAAATACTGCAAAATAATAATAACAACATGACTAAATGAGACGAAATAACGTTCTAACATTTCGTCTCGTCTTGTTTTAGTCAACGAAAATGAAGAGACATTTTAGCAGAGTTTTTATTTTATGAACCACATTTAGTCTCGTTTTTATTCGTCAACAATATTGCATTATATATTTAATTATAGTTATCGTCACATGACCAGCATTTACATTGCCTCTCATCTCGTTTTCGTCACGTGATAAAGGTTCGTTGACGACGATATTTAGTCATAATTTTCGTTGACGAAAGCAACACTATTAACACTGAATTACAGGATCTGCAGAAGAAGAAGACTGCTAACTAGTGGACATAAATATAAACAACAAAACACTTTGAAATTATCGGCTTTGCACAGATTTTATGAGGAAGGAAATGTATTCCATACGTTTGGTAGACCTCAAAGATACAGACAGTGCATTGTGATGAATAACACTGAATGTACACATAATGTTCTCTGGCCCATGAGCTCCTGGTATTTGACAACTTTGAAAACTTTGTATTCAAAATCATTAAAGCACATCCGTGGTGATCAACTCACTTTGAGTTGACACTTCAGTCTGAACTGTTTTCATGTTCAATGACATTTGAGTTCAGTATAGCAAAGGTTTGTAATTCACCACATTTGTTCCTCTGCTTGATGTGTGTTTGGTTGTGGATAGGCCACAGACCACGCAGTGACCCTGTCCTGGAGAAGCTTCATGGAGGAGGTGGTGGAGCAGAGAGCCTGGGATCAGGAAGCTGCTGTAGCACCCCTCCAGGCAGCTCTTGTTACTCATCCCAGCGCAGCAGCCCAGCGCTACCTTCAACCACCAATCACCCGGACTCTCCTCTGCGTCCCTCCATCACCCGTTCTCTGTCCCATCTCCTTCTGGAAGAGGAGGAGGAGGAGCCGGAGACCAACGTAGACACAGGAGTCCCTGTATCACTTACACACTCTGACCCAGCAGTCAAAACAATTGCTCGCTCTTCCTCCATGGACTTTTTGATGACTTTCCGCTCTGAGAGGCCTGCAGCTGTCGGGGCTTCAGCTGGTGAGGGTCTGGCCAAGGAGCTCATTGAATGTCTGCCAGGGACACACATACACCCTCAGTGTCCCTCCAGGACATGGGGCTCCACCGGTTGTACAGATGCAACCAAGAAGGGCTGTGGCAGCAGGACTGTGGCAGCAGGACAGAGCCCCTCCAGAGGGCTCGTGGTGGAGAACAGGACTACTGCTGAGCTGCTGTCAGCACGCACAAACAATGAAGAGCCAGTCGACGAGTTCTTCATCTAAATTCCTGCCGCTACACTGCATGCTGTGGTAATAATCACAGCACAGGTGAAAACATTGAGAGGGTGGGCAAGGTGAGAAACCCCTTAAAGAGGAGTTCTGTGGAATACAGACAAAACCAAAGTTCAGCTACAGATGACACTTTCCACTGATAAGTGTCTAAAGTCTTTAAGTGCTTTGACTTGTCCCATTCATTTCCACATTTTACAGTCATTGTCCAAATCCTACTCTAACAGACCTGCCAAGAGAGCAGTACACAGGGAGTGACATTTTGAGACAGTGCAGGTAATAATATTGCTCAGTATTTAAATTACTCTTATATTTAGATCCAGCTAATGATTTGTGCAGCTATTGTGCTAAAATGTAGCGGTGTGAGTAGCAATCATGTCTCTGTATTAACAGTCAGAGTACTAGTGCCAGGCTAGGTTTCTGTTCTGTAGGAAAGTAATGTCTTATTCTTCAATTGCCCTTGAAACAGATGAAGATGATCTCAGCGTGAAGTCGCTCTTTGATGTCTCTGTTGATCGTGATTAGAAACCTGACTCAGTCTGATCCACCATGCAGCACTGTGGGTCTGTATTACACTCCTGAAGCCAGGCTTCACGTAGTAAAAGTATATCCCAGTGTTTTTTTTTTAAATGCACTTCAAATGATCCGTGCTCGAGCATTTCTGTTTTACAGTGTGGAAGTGGTCGACTAGACCTGGCCAAATTACTGTCCTGAAGAGGAATGAATATTCTCTCTTTCAGCCACAGAGATCCAATGGTTACTATGATTTCCTAAATAACTACTTTAAGAGATCATTTGGCCTGAAGATCTCGTAGTATGAATTTTTTAATATTAATCTAACCATGTGTATGTAAGGTCTGAGACGTCAGAAAAGTTGATTACTGTAAGGCCACAGTAAGCTGAGGGATCAGCACAGATTAACTACAGTGAAACCTCAGCTAATACACCTTAGCTATATCTATTGGACTGATCAGTTCCAACAGATGGTCGTCAAACCCACAGTGCTCATGATCAGTGTAGTCAGTGTAGCTGTTTAGAGACAAGTCTGATAAAGATAATATTGTATTATGTGAGAAAAGGAAAATACTATGCATTTAATGACTGCATGATTTCAACTCCAATTCCATAACATCTTTTCTTGTGACTAAAACTTCCAATTGTGGCCAAGGCCCTGTGGAAACCTGTGTCTGGTATTCACTTCTGTTACTCGTGCTTTATGGCCAATGCATGATCAAATGCATGTAAGGTGGTATGGTAGAAGTCGCTCCTGTTGGGCTGTTCACACTTCAACAGGATGCTGTGGGTGTGCCGGCCAGCTCGGAGGTGTGACTGTGTTTGTTTACCGTAACTGGGCGTTACTGGAACAAAGCAAGTGTGCTCGTTCAGAGAGCATCAACTGCGAGGCTACTTGGTGTCTGACATGTTCAGCGAGGCAGAGAAATGTCATAAGGCTTTAGTATTAAAAGAAAAATGAATAAAATCACTTTCTGTTGTGGTCAGATGATGAAGGCGAATTGTGTATGTCCTGATGGAAACATTTTCACATCAATATAATATCAAACTGTACTGTACAGTGAGCTGAGTTATCATCCATCTACATGTGCACTGATAGACCGCTGCTCCACCTGCAGTGATGTACTCCTCCGATGGGATGAGAAGCACAGAGGTGAACGCTGGAGGTTTCCCAGAATCACTGATGCTCTACAGCTGTTTCTGAAAATGCATCACGATGTTGACAAAGCTGTCACTGTTGCGATAACATCTTCCACTCATCTGCAATCGCGATACACAACTGCTACACTTCAGGATGTACTCCTCATATTGTCCAGACAGTTTGACCTACACGTCTACTACCTGCTAGAAATGTGCTGGAAGCTCTGCAAGTTAAGGCACAAAGGCCTTCTATGAGAGCAAGCAGAAAAAGCAGGGAACACACAATAAGATCACACAGACCAGAGTAAGTTAGCAGTCATTTATACAATATGTTACACATGTTAGTGACATTGCAGAACAGATGATGGACACATATTTTGGTTTCTCTGTCAGTGTGCAAATACTACAAGAGAAAAGAGGATTGTTTTAAAAGCGTAGTTCCAACATAAAGCAGTTCTGCGCTCATAAGAGCGCACAGTCACACTGTTATCTGTATTAATGAGGTTATACTTGCACATCCATATACAGTAATATCCATTGCTCTATAAATACTAAAGCAGTATAAATACTAAATGTGCTTCGAAATGTATAAACCAGATGGGTTTATTGTCGTTGAATCCCTTCATGGCACGAGTTTGCTGAGTTTGGCTCCTTTTGTAATATATAAACTCAATGTGGGTTCAGGCTGAAAGTCTTCGAGCACTTTTATGTTACAGGTTACGCCAACAAATTGCACATTATCTAAAGCTTACAGCTCCCTCTGCTGGTCAAAGGATATTATTGTTCTGAGGAGCTCCGCTGCAACCAGTCCAGCTCAGTTCCTTGGCCCACTGGCCCTCTCTGGTGACTCGCACCTTGACTGGGTCAAATCTCCAGAATCGCTGTTCTCTGAACAGGTAGAGGCGGCCGTCTGGTCGGGTCAGCCCCCCATTGGTCCCCTGTGGCACACCTGTCCAGTCTGTCAGCCTGCGGGGGTAGTAGGGCTCTTGGCGCAGGGTTTTGAGGTTCAGCACGGAGTAGCGGGAGCCCTTGAAGACGACCATGTGACCCAGAGGAGCGTAATAGAAGGCACAGTCGGGGTGGCGAGGCAGCCCCAACTCACTGCTCTGCCTGGGGAAGCCGGGGTCCAGCACACTGCCGGTGTAGCGCCACATCCGCTTCCCTGCACACCATATTAACAAGGGGGAAACATAAAGGGACAGACACTATAAGTCAGCAATAACTTTGGATGTATATAAATCATTTTGATATCAATAATAATAACAAGTTTATTTATAAAGCACCTTTCAAAACTACCATAAAGTGCTTCACAGCCAAGGATGAATAAAAGAACAGTCAAGCTTTACAATGAATGACTATTTATGGGGTTAAGTGCCTGCAGGGTCGACAGCGACTGTTTTAGTTCACAAAAACAAAGATCAAAGAAAAAGACGGAGGTTATTTATGGAATATAAATTATGTCGTCATAGAGTGTCCCTAAAACTGTTCTGCACGTGGCAGATTAAGTAGAATCTAGACAACGCTGTCAGGTTTTTGGCCCTTAGCAGCAAAGTTAAACTTGGCAATAACTTCAAAGAAGTTACTGTCCTTTAGCACACAGGTGAAGCTACTTCAACTACAGCTGGGGCTTCAGTGCAGTATAGTCTTTAAATAGGCACAATAGAATCTATTTTGGGTGGCAGGTTCATGAGGTTAGGCAACCGGTTAGTGAATGTCTTTAAAAGGAAGTGTGAGTCACATTCATGAGCTCAGCGAAGCAGCACCTTTGAAAAAGTACCACTTGGAGTCCAGCGGGGAGAAGGCGGCTGCCTCGATGGCCGGCGGGAGGTCGGACCAGCGCTGACGGAGAGGCAGTGGGCCGCTCACGCCACCTTCAGCCGACACCATCCAGTACACGCTGCCCCGAAACACCAGCACTGTCTCATTCTGGTCTGGATGTACACAAATATATATGTGCCATGTTAGAGACCTTCATTCCTGACCTTCCTGACAAAGCTCAATTTAGTAGCTTTTACCAGAGCTTTAAAGTGCATCTCATAGTCTTCATCAGTGGACAGAGGGTGCTCAGTTGTCATGCAGTATGTGTCATGTGTCACAGAGTATGAAGTCATGAAATCTAATTGACAGCTTCAGAAAAATTAAAACTGTATACTGAAAACAGTCAATTGGATGAGAACTTTCTGCTGTTTTTTGCTGTTTTGTTTCATTTCAAGTCACTTGGCTTTGAGATAAAACAAATACAATAACAGGAATCTGTTCTGTTTGTGCAGGATTATATTTCTAATCTTGAAGCCACACCAGTGCCCACAGTCATGACGGATGCAGCGGCTGAACGTTATTCTGGAATAACATTTCATTTGGAGCTCACCCATGGTGATGGCATCAAAGACACCCTGGCAGTAGAGAGGCTGCCCTGTGCTCTCATGCCCGTTGTGAAGCTCTGTGAACTCCCACTCCTGCAGCGCGGTGTGCAAAACCTGGCCTGGCAGCCGCACAGGGCGATCGCCTGATGGCTTACCTGAGGGCAAAAACAAAGCAAGACAACTGTGAGTTAAACAGAGGCCATGAAAGAGGTATCCACTTGCTGTCATATAATCACATTGTGTAGGTTGTTGTCTGTCCACAAATAGTGTGGTTCTATAGAGGTGATTATTTTAGACTTACAGTGACACAGATCAGCCTAATTTTTCATGCATGCCAACAGCAGCTGAAGTGTTTTCTGAATTGGACAGCATGGGAACACATGGAAAGACAAACAGTGCAGGCTTCTCCCAAAACAGGACTTGGCTAATGTTAACATTTAAATCGTCTTTTACAGGATGTGGCTGGGTTGATGCATACTGATGGATGACATTATACTGGGCAGAAAATAAACAAAGCACTCTAGATAGAGCGCACGCTGGAACCTTAAACAAACTTTCTGAATTTCTGGTGCTTAAAAAGGAGCCCAACATGCAACATGCCGAAGCATAAAGAGTAAACGACAGTGCTTCAGCCGTGATTACAGCCATTTTGTTTGCAAGGAGCTGAACAAACATTTGTGTAGGAGAGGGATAAAATCAGCACACCCAAGAACAGGAGGAAGACAGCAGGAAAAATAGATATATACACACCACAGTGGATAGCACATAGACAGCTGTCCAGCTGTGTGTGTGTGTGTGTGTGTGTGTGTGTGTGTGTGTGTGTGTGTGTGTGTGCGTGTGTGTGTGTGTGTGTGTGTGTGTGTGTGTGTGTGTGTGAGAGCAGTGTAAGATAAGAGCTGGATGTCTGACTTCACTCTGTTTACATTCATCAGTGGTGCAAGAACTCCAAGATACCACAACTCACCATTACAGTATATTGAGAGAAAACTGACAAAATCCATACAGTACACTTCTAGGCATCTGTAACATCATAGATAATATATATATAATATAATATAATGTGTGCAACTCAGTATTTTGTGTGGAAAAATAAGTTATTTCCTATGATGAGTTCCATATTGTTCCTGTGTGTTGTCTTTACTTTGACCGTTCACCAGTGCTACAGTACATTTACTCAAGTACTTAACTGCACATTTGAGGTACTTGTACTTAACTTGAGCTGTTTTATTTTTATTTTATGCTGCCTAACCCAGTACATTTCAATGGGACATATTGTACTTTTGACTGCATGGCATTACCTAACATTATATATAATTGTTCAAATTAGCTCCACAACAATAATAAAAAGCTTCTTACACATTAATGCATGGGTAATAATCAAACATACAAAATACAATAACACTTACAGGGAGCAAGTTTGATACTTTCAGTGCACTTTGCTAATAATACTTTCAATATTTTCTCTGCCATATTAGGGTGTAAAGTCGACACCAGAAGCGCAGTCACTACTAGTTTGTTTCTAACTAAATCAGCTGCTATAATTGGCTGCACCACAGTTACTCACGGCATGATCTAACTTGTTTGGGCAAGAAATCATAAAAAAAGGCAGCCAACGATCAAATATAGAGTTGAGTCGTCATGGTTACAGCGTGCATTAGCTTTCTGGCTGGCATGAGCCACTTGGCATGGAGCACATCGCAGGAAACTAGATTAATATTGAAATGTCATATCAATAAATTAGATCTGTGCTGGATTGAATGGCGTGCAATTCATGAAAAAAAATGATGTGGTGTGGCAGAGAAACTGCTGTTTCAACATTAGCAAGTACAATTCTGACTACTGTCAGGGCAAATCTCAACTAATTAACTGTTCCTGCTGTAGCTTATCTTTGTGGTGCTTTTATTTTATCATGTATAATCCACAATTTAGTGACAATTTATGTTATAACTAGGCTAAGTTCAGTTAAGTCAAGGCTTGGGGCTGACACACAGCTGGTGCAACAGGCTGCAGACCACTTCATCACACACACTGGATGTACGTTGTCTTATAAGGCAGAATCACACCGGCGTGTTCTTAAATACGCGCTGAGGGTTTTCATGTTTCTTGTCACAGAGCAATCAGAGGGAGTCAGGAGCTCTGGAGACTGACAGATTCAGGCTGCCTCACATCTGCTTCTCATCAGATCACAATGCCAACACCAGGAATGGTTCACACACACACACACACATATGCACACACACACACACGCACGCACGCACGCACGCACGCACGCACACACACACACTGCCTGGAGCTCATATCTTTAGAGGTAACATTCTCCCAGTGCTGGCAAGTCCTGTTAGCTGCCATTCTTGTCCATATCTGTTTGTGGAGCTGCTTGACATTTAGGTGGGAGCAGCTGCAGTTTGCAGAAATTACTGCCGCAGGGTGGAAATCAGGTAGATAAGTGCGAAAGTGAGCTTTCTTTTCTTCCTTTAAACGCTGATAAGCAAACATTCAGCCTTCAGTTTAAAAGCAAAAACACATACAGCTCAATGACTGACTGAAACCTAATCAGCTGTTCTAACTGCTGCTCATTAGTGGCTATTAATTTAATGGCAGTATATGTGGTCACATAATAAATCAAAGTGGCATTAAGTGCTGTGGCTATTGAGCTGAAAACGAGAATGTGAGTCTGAGTGGGGGCTTGGCCGAGGGTGTTGTGTGGTCAGTTGCTGTGTTTTTTAAAATTCCAGTGTGAATAAGGGAGACTCTGAGGAGAAAAGGCTGGCAAATACCATTTTAGGAAGCTGAGGCCAGAGTATCTCCAGAGGCAGAGCAGATGGGACTCCTCAGATATTAAACAGAAATGGAGGCATATGGACGCCTGCAAGCTTCTGTTGGGCTGAATCTCAAATTCAGATTTGAATAATCCAAACAATAGAGAGGACATCCTGCGGCCATGCAAAAATTGCTGCAGTGTGTTGTGTCTTCACTTGCAGCTGTTGTGCACCACATTTCAGGGTCAAAGCAGGCAAAGCACTTTGCACCTTGAGCACCACATCATCATAGAGGAGGGTCAAATAGCTGCAGGAGCTACTTTGGGTGCAAACAAGGTAGAAAGGTGTGTTCTTGTGCAACTGCTGCAGTGAAATCAGTATTGTAGCAGCAGGAAAAAAACACAAGCAACACGAGAACCCTGCACATGTGGGAACGTGCCTTACACATGCCAGGAGGGTCAGCACACTCACAGTCAACAGAAACTATTATATTTGTCATACGTAAAGACGTATGCTCCCACCCTCTGCAACAAAACTCCCAGGTAAACACTGTGTGTAACACCGAGAAGCTGTGTGGTAATAATTAGACATGAACAGGCCACTGAGTGTGGAGCGAAGCCTGGCCTTCCTGCCAGAGATGAAGTCACTCAGTCTGTGTTGTTGTGACGCTCACACCACCTCTGCTGCCCTTAGTCTAAAGCCTACTTCTCCCAGCAGCACAGAGGACACAGAAGTGAAGCTGATAGAACAGACTTCCTCACACTGTTAATGACAAACACATAGAAAGAATGTTGTTTCAACTCTTTATGGTCAAGAAGTGGCCGCATAAAGTCGCCTGTTCTTTCCCTCCCTGTTCTATAAATCAAGACTTCCAACAATCTCCTTCACAAATAATGCTGCTGTGGACTTTTAATCACATTCAGAGCTGTGTGCTTAGTTTCACTACAACTCTGAATGTGTTGCAAGCTTAAATGGGCGAAGATGAACAGCCTGGAAGACATTGCGAGGGAGATGGCTCTCATAACTCTCATTTTAAAACCAGCTTTAAGGAACTGTGGGAATTCTCATCAAGCGCTGCAGTTCTGCTCATTCTCATTCTGTGTTTGCAGCTGGTGGCCTTTAGGGCTGCCTCTCCGGCCTTTTCACAGCTCAGTGCCACGACTCACGGTTTAAGGGGCAACAGAGCAAAAAATGGCTCCACTTCTGTGTTTCCTCAAAGACAGTCTGGTTTCATAACAAGTCAGTCATTCATGCAGTCCGTCCTATGTACTCCAATAACATTTCTTTCTAAACTGCAACCTCATCTCACCATCTTTAACTCAGCCATCCTGAGGCCAGACAGTGAGACATTTGTCATCTGTCCTCTAAAGGGCCCTTCAGACTTGAGGAAAAAATTGTAAAAATATATCTGTGAGTCCAGTGAGGGCGTTATGTTTAACACTCCTCCTGACCTTGAGACCACACACTCCATTCCACCAAGAGTTCCCTCGAGTAGCTGCAGGAATCTGGACGAGACACAACAAACCCACAAACAGGAGCTGCGGGGTTGAATAGATCACCATAAAAAGTACCATCATCTCACCGTACAGCTGCTGCACGGCGACAATGTCGTCCCAGCTCAGCACCAGGCTGCGGCCCAGTTTCCTGTAGTACGGTGACATTAGGGCGTGGCGGACGGGGGAGTGCTCCAGTCCCAGAGTGTGTCCAATCTCGTGGGCGGTCACCATGAACAGGTTGTGTCCCTTGTGTCCGTTCAGCGTCCACCTCTCTGCTCTGTCAAAGTGGGCCTCACCGCGGCGAGGCAGGAAGGCGTGAGCCAGAGTTCCTCCTGAGAGTCAGAGAGGAGGGAAACAGTTAGACGCTCAGTTCAACAGTCATACAGGACTAAAACAAATCTGACCTCGGTTAACATGGTGGTTACAAGTCATGGAAACTTGTGCTATAGTGTAATTCAGGCCAGTACAGAGTGTCTAATCAATCTATTATCTTAATCTGGTGGACTCACAGTAATCCTGTTACTGTGTACACATAAACAGTAGGACTTGTAAAGCTTTATTCATTCAGGAAGTTGGGATCAAGATCTCTATTTCAAGAGAGATCTGAGAACAAATTACAGACACACGATCGTAACACAAAACAACCATCTTTCTCTCACACACACACACTAATTAAATCTATGACAAATATGATATGATCAGTCGGCGTGTGGCTGTCCCTGACCTGGGCCGTCAAAGGCATTGCCGGCCCCGTCGTTGTGGTCTCCCTCATAAAAGGCCAGCCGGATGTCCGCGGGACCTTCGGGGGCCTCCTGGAACATCAGGCCTGACACATTGCTCCACAGCTGGAAGGCAGCGCGCACCGCGAGCCGCACCGAGCCCACAGGCAGGTGGCGAGGCCAGTTCACTATCTGGTAGGTCAGATGACGTTTGTACCACTTCTCAGCTGGAGAACACACATAGAGATGAGACACGCAGGTATGAAGCTCACAATCTTATTCATCACAGACTTACAGTCAGTGCAACTGCTGAAAAGCTCCAATCACCAGATAACCAACAGAAAATCCCTGGCAGTCTTCCTGTGAGCAGGAATGTGGCAGTAGATGCTGAACTCATGCTTGCCATTTTCACTCAAACACTGCCATTTTCTCAAACAACTTCTATTATTATTATTATCCACTGGAGGAGTATTTACATGTTACATGGCTGCATTATAAACTCGGATGCCAGATATCCCATGTTCAGATGTAACGTTTTGAAGCAGAGCCTCTCTACATCCAACAAGCAAAGCCAAAATGACAGGATGTTAAGCATGTTAGCTCGCAGCTGGGTAAACTAACAAGCACTGTGAGCACACACTCGACTAAACAATTTACTTCAACACGTGTCTGTGGTTTCTCAGCTTAGATATAATTATATGTGTCGCAAATGTCAGAATCTCCCATGTGTTTGGGGGAGAGAGGGAAGGGGGGAGTTCAATTCAGCCGTTCTGTAAACGCTAATCTCTTCGATATAGACATAGGATTACCATGTGTAGCAATCGGGACACAAAGCAAACGTAACAGCAAACACACACAAGCTCTCAAGCATGCAGCTAACGTTCACAACAAGCAGACAGAGAGACTGCCTCGCAGGAAACGCTCATTAGATAATATGAACCTTAGGGGAGAGGCAGCTGGGGGGGAGGCTCCTGAGTTGGTGAACACATTTTAAACAGCTTTGTTGTGAAATTATACCGAGGCGAAATCTCAAATCAACTTAAAGTGCAGGATGAATATCTCTTTAAAATAATCTTACTTTGAATAATAAATTAATAATGGCCACAGGAAACTTTCCAACAAAGGATAATTGGACTGTAACTCTTAATGAAATAAACCGTATAGAGAAACTGACCTTTACATGAAGACTTTTTATTTCTATTTCCAACCAAAATGAGTGGTTCGTGGGTACAAGTCCGTCTGACACACAGATAAAATGTAAAAGAACCAGAGAAAAACTGCCAAGGTGCAGCAGCAGTAATTCTGACAAAATGAGAGTACTGCCCTTTAAAGTATTTGTACTTGTAGTGGTAAGAAGGTGAGAATTGAGTGCTAGAATTCACTAGTTGATGCACTTTAGATGATTTACCACAAGGGCCTCATACATTTACACATACTTTCCCATCTGAGGCTGCACTAAAAAGTGGCAAAATAACTCAGGCGCACTTACAGGTGTCAAAATATTTAAAGACGCAGCCGTCGTATGTTTGCCCCGATGTGGACGCCTAGTGTGAGTGGGAGGTCTGCACACATGCCTGCGTTACACACCTCTGCTCAATCTTACACAGGGGACCGAGGCGGTCAGGTCTGACAGGGTGAACCCTCGAGTTAATGTGATGCCATTTGTGCTCGGCTGAATAATATACAGCAGAGAGTCATGTGAGAGATGAGGGTGATAAAGCAGAGGTATGTGCTCCATACTGTTACTGTTACAGCTCAACAGCACTCGTATCTGGATATCTGGAGCCATTAAGACATGGCTCTGGCAGTGACATCAGTGTGTGTTTCTGTGCTTCAGCTCAGCACAAATCTTGGCAGCAGGGTCTCACTATAACTGTATGGGAGTGAATGACAGTCATCCCATTGATACACATTCCAGGAAGGAGGAAAATACGGTACAAGACGGTCAGAATTCAACCTCAGGAGTAATGTCACTGCCATCACAGCCTCCATTTCTATTTCTACACAGTTTGATGTCTGGTCTAGTTCTCAGCAGAGTCAAAGGGACACTTGAACACTCCCTTGTTTCCCCAACCCAGCTTCATTTTTCAGTCCCAGCTGAATAAAACACATCAGGCCTGTCGCCACTTGATGTGTGCAGATCTGCATTCTCGGCACAGCTCAGGCGCCTTTCTCCATCCCAGACGGCCGCAGAGTAAAGGGTCCCCGAGGACGGCAGAGAAGCCAGGAAGTCAGATACACAAGACATTCCCCGACTTCCCTTATGGAAGCAATTAGCATGATGCCCTCTATAGCAGCAGTGTGGGGCGGGTGGGTTATCACACACATTAGGAAGTGACCGAGATCATTCGATAGCTGAACTTATTGTTTGTGGAGGCGCAGACAGATTTGGTTTGTTACTGGTGTCAGCTTGGAGGCTGTTTGACGCAGCTGTTGCTCAGGTCAGCATGTGAACAGGCTCACAATGACAGCAGTGATCTGCTTATGTTTACCACATTCACAATGTTAGCATTTTAGCACGCTAACATTTGCTGAGTAGCTCGAACCACAAAGTACAGCTGAGGCTGAAGGGACTGCAGTTATTTTTTCCTATATTTGGTCATTACTTGTCACTAAAAACAAAAACAGCAACCTCAAGCACCATACTTTCGCCAAAATAATAAGGAGTCATCCTCTGGGGATCATGAATATCCCTAGAAACCTTTGTGCCAATCCACTATGTAGTGGTGGTGGGCGTTGCCATCTCTGGAGCTGCACTGTTAGCATGGCTACAAATGTCCATCAAGATTTCCCAGAACCAAAGTTTGTCCAGCAAGGCCCTGAACTACAATCTGTGCATTCAGCTGAAATAGTCCCAAATTAGCATATGTTGGTAAAATGCTGTAAAATAGCAATAAAGTGGTTAACAGTTTCCATGGGCAGGGCACAGATCCATAAGCACACCTTTGAAAACACACACACACACACACACACACACACACACACACACACACACACACACACACACACACACACGTCGTACACTTACGGCACTTATCTTGGACAAGGGTGGTGGAATGTGGGCTCTGTAAATATCAGTGGGAATGACCATCAGATTCAACCACAAGTCAAGGTCTGTTTTCAGTTTCCAGGACGCTCAGAGGCAGCCATGTTCACACCAAACAAAATCACATCACACCACAGCTGACAGTGAATAAACAGGCTGACTCCTCTGCATGTTGCTGTGGCCTGCAGGCCGACTGCAGCCAGTGTCAGCTGTCAAGGACAAAGAGCTCAAAGAGTGAAGCGGTAAGTTGAAGTCATGGATGGTTTGGCTGTAAAAAAAAAAAAAAAAAGCTGTAAGCTACGAGGGTTGGTAGACTGATACCTGAAAAACCAACGAATCATTGACTGCAGCAGAATTTGAATTGCAAGGAAGCATTTGAATCATACATTCATAGTTTAATATGCAGAAATGAGAGGAGTCTGCATGCTCGCAGCTCTGTGAGGCTGCACAGTGTTGCTAACAGCATGTCATAACATGCTTACAATGACAATGTTAACATGCTGGTGTTTAGCAGGTGTAACATTAACTGTGTTCACCATCTTTGTTTAGCGTGTTTGCAAAGCGCAGCTGAGGCTGATGGGATTGTTATTAGATTTGAAGGTATTCAGTCACAAAAGTAAAACTGACAAACTGAAATTTTGACCCGATGATGAAAGGAGATGAAAAGTTTTTACAGTTCATCCTGAGGGAGACATGAATGTTTGCACCAAATGTAATCGAATCCATCCAATTATTGCCAAAACATTTCACTCACAGCTACAGATGTGAACTTAAAGTGGTGGACAGACCAAGCAGCATTTCCACCCAAACAGCCATGCCACTAACATACCTATAAACAAGGCCTGTACACGACCGAGGCCTGCAAATAAAATGTTACTGAGTACTCACTGTCTACCTTACAAAGGCAATTTTTATTTACCTAGTATGAATCTTTTAGATCAAATGCTTTATCCAATCATAAAAGTCTTCCAGTGAACATTCCTCAAGTCACAGGCAAACATATATTTTATCTGCTGTCACTGTTTGATAAAGGAAACTAATGTGTGAGTACAAGGCGGCGGTTAAACAGCCTCACTGCACTGCCGCTTACAATTAAGTAACTACACCTGAACAACACCAGTGGATATATAAGAGGCTCGACCTGAGGGTGTAAAAGTATCCGCCATTATGATACAGCTACATATGAGTCATGTCTGGGACAAGAATAAGGACAGAGGCTTGTTTCCTTAATCGAGAACAGGCTGTAATCCATGCAAACAATCAGTCACTCAGCAAGATATCCATTCATTTAGCCAGTAAGATATCTGGCCTTTGAGACAGCCAGCCCGCCTGGCAAACAACGTGATCCAGTCAGTCAGTTGTGGATGTGTTTACCACAAGGGAACATGTCAGGTACTGACACGAAGAGGCAGCGGCAAACATCAGCCACCGCTGCATTCCCTGAACATGAGCCAACCTCGTCAGTGACAGGAAGGAATGCAGAGGCTTCACACGTCGTGAGGCCAGAGGCACCGGGCTGCTGCCGCTCATTCACACAGGAGGCTGAAGAACGACAGCGCCATAGAGGGACAGGGAGAACAAGAGAGATGAAAACATAAGTCACAAGAGACACAAATGTGGGCCTGTAACTCTATTTAACAGGGTGAAAATGGACCCAGAGCCATAGAGAAAAATAATGTTTTACTCCTGGGCCGGTGCTCTGGACCTTCCACCAATTTTCATTAAAAAGCCATTGAGTGTTTTTTGAGGTATCCTGCTAATGTACAGACAGACAGACAGACAGACAGACAAAAAGCAGGAGCAAAAAATTCACCTGCCCCATGCATGGTTAAAACAAAAAGATCCATTAGAGTCAAAAAAATTGCCCCAGCTCCACTCAACATCACCCACACATGTTTAGAGGAGAGGAGAAATTACACCTCTTGAGGATTTTCTCCTAAACTCGGAGTGGAGGACGTTGTGCTCAGTTATGTCACACAGTCTGCAAGAAATCTGGCTGTTCAGCTGCACCGTGAACCCCTGTTAAACACTTTAAACCCTGCAGTCTTTGGCCAGGGCAAACTGCAGCGTTCTGCTCACCAATGAACACTGTTGTGTTTAGAGTAGAAAATTAGGATAATCTCCAAGAACCTTGATAAATCCTCACAGGAAAGCTGAGGTATTGTGAAAGAACATAACTTGGAAATGCAGATTTTTAGAGGAAATCGCTCAGACAAAGAGAGCCCATAGAGGAAGTAAGCTGGAGAAACTGGAGATGCAGGACGTGTTGCTGTTGTTCTCTCTCAAACCGCAGAGGAGCCAGTGACTCCTAAAGATAAAAAACGTTACTGAGCAAAACTGAAGATGAGGTTTTTACCCAGCAAAGATGACGTGCAGGATAAACGAACTTGTAATTGCGGCTAAAAGCAGGAATCATCCGGGCTGACGTGTGGAACATCAGACAGTCCACCAGCTTTAATTACACCCCTCGCCTCTATTTAGTGCTTTAGTTTACAGAAGTGGACCCTCCCAGTTCACTGTTGGCTTTTTATGACCACTCCACAACAGGACACACACATACAAAACAATGAGATGCAGCGTGCAAACAGAGATGAAGATCTCAGTTCATTCGTCACTACAGATACTCAGAAACACACACATCAACAGCACCTTGTGCAGAAGAGCTCCTCCTGCGGCGCTGTGGTCGTCTCCTTCCAGTGAAGATGGTGTTTACCCTCTGAGCCCAGATCTGCTGGCTGCCCTCGTCCGACACCCCGCAGCGGGGCTCCGACATCTGCCTCAGGGTGGCGTCGTCCAGCTCACCTGTGACAGGAAGCCGGGACAGCCACTGGAACTCGCTGCAGAGGGAGGAAATGTTTGCATGATGCTCCTGCTGGACACACGTTTGGCTTTTCGTGGCTAAGGAGGTTCATGATGTCGTATTCTTTCAACAATTAATTCTTTGCACTGTTTGTATTGTTTAGAATACGAAGATGTAAATTTTAGTTTAATTCCTTTATTCTCTACCATTCTTCAGCATTTTGTTGTATTCCTCCTTCTCTATGTGTGCACATACTTGGTGATAAACTCAATCCTGACTCTGATATTCATGTTTGACGGTACCTGCTGCTGCACATGACCTTTACTTTGTTTTCCAGAGGCAGCTGACATGAATTAGCAATCAAAGTGATCTAAAGGTACCAGACTTAGTCAAAAGGCACATTTTCATCTGCTCTCCATGAGATGAACAAGTAGTATCAAAGCTTTCCAATCAGCTTCCATTAAAGTACAGTCAGTATGAAGGCCAAGGGGCGAGGTTCTCCACATTCCTGGGTGGTTCAGTGAGGGTTCAGGAGAAGTTTCCCAGTGCAGAGGTAAGGGTGTGTTTTATTGCCCTGAAACTGACGTTCAGCCCTGGGGCTCATCCCACAACGAGCCCAACCTTCCCCCTGATGAACACAACCAGCTAATGGTTGTTCTAACATCACATCACATCACATTCACACTTGACACTGGCACAGCAGTGGTTCTGTGATGAAGTTTCGTGGGCTCTTTAGCTTGTTAAGCTTTAATAGATGAAGGTCAGCTTTAGCACCTACCAGATGGCTGACTGTATCTCAGCCGCACTGTGGATGTGGTTGTCCTGGTGGAGGTAGCCGTACTTTTCCAGAAAAACCTGCAATTGTTATAACACTTGTTAATACTGCTTCAGAGAAACACATCAACCAAACAGGAAACTGCTTTTCCACCATTACTGCATCCTAGTGCCCTTCTGTAAAAGGGATGGTGATCGCTTTGGGATGATGGGTGGGTGATTTTACAGACCTACACTGTCACACTTTGCATCTCATAAAACACACTGTGGTAAATCCCCAGAGGCATACCTCACCATGAGGGGGGAAAGAGAGAAATCATAAAAGTGGAAAGATAAGTTCCCTTTTTTATCGTAGCTGCTGTCAGCTGACACGGCAGACATATAGATCTGGACCACCCCTATGAGAGAGAAACCCCTGGGGTGACCCTGAAAATTCCTAGTTATTATTTCACAAGAATGTCATGCAAACATGCACTCTGGGGATAGTTCTGAAGTTTGACGGCTATAAAATACTGTAAAAAAAAAAAAAAAAACTGAGCCAACTAGAAACATGACAACAGATGTTGTCGCATTGTGGTTTGGGATTCGCCATGTTGATGGTTTGATATTACGATCTCTCAATCACAGCCCTTTAGTGTACATGTAGCAGGTTTCATGTTCAGACAACAGCAGACGCAGCTATGATTACAGATGTGGTGAAGGTGGGATGGAAATTAAAATTGAGGAGATGACAGATGTGGTACAGCAAACAGGAATGCGCACCAAAATTGTCCCTTTGTCTCTCTGAAACATGCCAGAAGACTTCGTTTTCTGTAAGAGTGAGGGTGTGGAAACACATGTAACAGCATGGTGTTATATGGTCTTACAGCTTTGATGAATGTATAGCTCATGGACAGCCAGCAGAGACAGCTGTGAAATTAAGCTAGTGCAGCTCAAACCACAGTGAGGCCATTAACCGATTATTCCCAAAACAACATTACACACAAATAGCTGTATTATCTTGTGGGCTTGGTCTCCTTGTGAGTCACTATTTGCAGCTATAATGCGTGGCTAAATATGTCATTCAATGGTCACATTGTTTGCTATTGTAGACAATAAAATGAACATGAAGCAGTTCTCAAGACAGTTTTTAACTTTTTCATAAATGTTCTGTGATATTACCTACACAGCCTTAAAAAAAGACTTTACATGGACGTCATTTTAAAAGGACATAATCCAGTTTAACTCCTTTGTTTTGTTGCAATTTGTTCCACATATCATTTCTATATGTACAGACATGTAATAACTGCTAAATTAACCAATTTTCCCCCTTTACATATCCATTTTCTTATTTTCTGAACTTAACTAAACGCAAAATGTAGAAAAGTATTGAAGTGGTTACTATTTCCTTTACCATAAACTAAGCATGCACTCTTATGGTGACACCAAAATGAGTACAAATTATTAATGAAAAGAAAAGATTGCATATTTAATGTTATACGGGCTATAGATGAAGCTAATAGTCATTCCTTTTATTTGTCTTTAGTCATTCACAAATACACGTTTGATAGCGACCCGGCTAATGTTTGTAGTCAATTTGACCGCAGAGACGTCTTAAACTCCCTCAACACAAACCCACATCGTCTTATTTAAAGTTTGGAGGTAAAACCAGAAGCTTTTGCCGGGACTACCTCTGGCTCCAGGACCAGCGGTGCTCCCGCGACAGCCCGGGCGGTGATGAGAGTGATCACAGTCAGGATCCAGGCTGACCTCATGTCCCGTCCAGCTCCACGCCGGTCCGGAGGTCGGCGGCTCATTCCGGGACAAGCACGCGTTCACCACGCCGCTCCCTGCATGGCGCATCTCTGCTCGGATCCTAATGTGTGTCTCATTACTGGTTTTCCTCGCTGTCAGTGACTGTGAGCATGCTGCTGCTCGTCTAAAGCCTCCATCCATGCGAGGAGCGCCGAAGCAGACTCAGCCAGCGGGAGTGCTACAGGGGGAGGGGCGGCACCGGCACCGGCACCGCCCCTGCGGACGGCTCACGGCAGCCGAGGGTTGTAACGTCTCGATAAACTGTCTTCAGTATCGTCAATGAGGTAAAAACTCACACAAAGCAGGGAGAAAAGATCAGTTTTTAATATCATTTTGGAAACAGAACCAAAAAGAAAAAAAGAAAAAAAAAAAAGAACCCAAGTAAAACATTTTATTCCGCTCATACAAAACAAATGGTACGAAGCCTAACTCACAAAACACCTGCTACTAGAGTCTGAGGAAATTAAAAAGGATGTACAAAGAAATAAAAACAAAAAAAAAAACAAATCATAACAAACATTTGACCACATGCTAACCAGCCCAAAAGTCCCGTCACAGTAGCTCAGCACACCCCTCCCTCACTCACTGATGAGCAGGAGTAGCCAGGATGCACCGGCTACGAAAAAAAAAGGTACACAAACCAGAATGTCTGATCCATCCCCTTCCCCAAACTAAACCCTCCCTCCACGGCGAGCTCCAGGGCTGGAATGGTTTCCATCTGCTCAACACTTAGTATGGCCGGTCTCTTCTGTCGTCTCTACGTTCACCTCTGCAGGGAAAAGGCAAAGATGTTCGTCACCACTTTTGTCATTGAAAGAACGGCTTTGCTCTGAAAGACGAAGACGAGGGTGAAATATGGCGTCCCATTCACCCTCCGCTTCGCCTTTTAAATCTGTAAATGGATAACATCATTTGCTGTCATTACAGTGACCGTCCTTCGTTTAACGCAGCACTTCACCTTCAGTGAGTGGCGATCCATCAAAATATTCAAATCCATGAGACGCTCCAGGGGCATAAAAAACACCCAGTGGAGGGCAGCATGGATATTTAGAAACCAGGGCCCGTATTCACAAAGCTTCTTAGCGTCCTCTGAGAGAGCTCCTAACTTCTTGGCTTACGAGTGATTCAGGAAGTGTCTGAGAGCAACTCTGAGCAAGGAGGGTACAGAAACCTTTATATTAATGAGGAGGTGTGGTTGACCTTGTTGCTAGGTATGACGCAGTCTTCTAAAAGCTGTGATTGGTCGTTACAAAAAGGGAAAAAGACAAAAAGAAAAAGAAAAAATGCGCTCCGCTCTTCTAGTAATGAATGGACAGTAAAATCAACCGATCATTTAACTTGGACTGTATTAAGAAATGTGTAAACATTAATTTTATGTCATGATGATGAAACTCAGCAAAATTAAATCAAATGTGACACAGCTTCAAAATGTCTGAACCTCATTCACATGCCGATTATATTGATTTGCTTATTGTTATGTTTACTGTCCATGCTGGTGATTTTACTACTTAATGTATTTGATATTAATGGTGGACGCAGACTCAGCTGACAGCAATTCCTGTGATTGCTGGCATCCTTGTAAAAAGCGGTTTGATTTGGCAGAATGACCAAAACAATGAACAAAATGGATAAAAAGAGAAGAAGAAAGCCAAACTGGACACAAGAGCAGTGCCTGCTGTTGGCACAGCTCGTGGATGAAAATAAAACAGTATTAAGAGGGAAACTGGGTCCCGGGATCACAGCCCAAGGGAAGAGGCAGACTTGGGAGCGCATTGCCAGCAGATCAATGCGTCGTTCCCTCTCCTTTTACGCACGAGTGACGAGTGTGAGAAGCGCTGGTACGTCCTTAAAAGTCCTCCTCCCGCCTCCTAACAGTTTTTCTCCTTAGGAGCTCTCTTAAGGCCTAATACACTTTGTGAATAACTTTTATCTTACCAAGGGAAAAATCTAAGAAAAATCTTAGAATTCAAGGAGTTCTAAGATCTTTAAGATTTTTCTAAGAACGACATCACTAAGACCTACTTTTAGCCTTAGGATGCTTTGTGAATACGGGTCCAGACACTTTACTGCTTCGGCTCTTAATAAGCAGCGATTTAAAATGGGTCTCTCGGTTCAGGGGTAGAACTGATTCTGAAGGGCCTTGAACGGACATTTGTTTCCAAGTGTGCCTTCATCTCGGGGGAGCATATGCATGCATCTAGTTCTCTAACCCTCGTCTCACATGCTGGGTTGTGGAGATTAGTTCATGGCTAATCAATACTATTAACTAAAGTTACGGCTCAGCTGAAGAGGACATTCGTGTCTGAACCCCTCGCTGTCTCGACATTGACTAGACACACGCTTCCTTCAGCACAGTGATATGGTTGGTGGGTGAAGTTAAGTAGGAAGAAAATAGTTCCTACATGAAATTGCTCAGAAAAACATCGATGGAATATCTGAGTAACTGGGTCGTGATTTCTGGAAATAGATGTTGCTGTTCAGCTTTTCAGTTCTTAATTTTTTATTTTTTGGGGGCATGTTGAGCAACACGAGCAGAGTGCCATCTAGTTCCATTATACTGGAGAGAGGGCAGACATCTATGTACAAGTATAATCAAATCAGTCAGTAAGCATAATAACATTGATTTGAGTGTGCTGCTGATTGGACCCTATTCCTCTGCAAAGATTACACATGATTACAACTTCCCAGCTGGAACAAATAAACTGTGGTAAAATACATCAAAAGCCATGTATTGTTTCAGTTCAACAGCAGCCTTTCAACATCTAACAGCATCACTAATATTCTGGTTTCTTGTATAACTCCTGCAAACAGTGTACTATAAAGATGTACAGTACACACTGCCCACAGTAGTATGAAACTGGGGCACAGCATTTGTTACAGATTTAGAATAATCTCAGGCAGGCTGCGCCATCTTCTGGTCATACAATGAAACTACACCATCAAAGAGCCACAGATCATACGAGAACCATCCCGCAGAAGGTCAACTCGCATGTAAAATGTAATAAAACACAAAAAATTAACCAACCTTCCTCCCATTTTGTAGCCCCCACCAAATCCTCCTCCGCCACCACCTCCTCCATAGCCTCCACGGTCTCCACCACGGAAACCTCCACGGCCTCTGTAGCCGCCGCCACTTCTGTCGCCGCCGTAACCGCCTCTGCTTCCACGATCTGCACACAGTCACAGCATTGTGAGTAAAACCATAGAATATTTTGCTATTTTCAATCCTGCAAGTTTTTTAAGAACACAAACAGTTAACACGCACCTCCACCTCCAAAACCTGCGTCTCCTGGTTTGGGTGCGCCACACTTGTTACACTCTTGCCGCCGTGCAAAATTCATGTTGCCACAAGAGCTGAGGACAGAGGAAACATCAGATGAGCACTTTATACATAAAAATATAATCAACACATGAGGTCAAATGAACCCCTGCAGTTGTACATTAGTAATGATTCTTTTTTTGTTTAAATGGGGTGGTGGGGGCATGAAATATACAAACCTGTTAGGGCAGGGCCAGTCTCCTCCCTTGATGTCAAAGTTAGGTCCTCCTCCACCGCCACGACCTCTGAAACCTAACACAAGGCAACGGGTCAAAAACTTCATATCAGCAACATTAACACAAGTTTATTTCTAAACTACATATTTGCAGCATTTGCCATTTGAGCCGAGGGTCAGCTCGATCAATACCCACCTCCTCGTCCCCCTCCTCTTCCACCTCTCTGTGTGAACTCAGCTCTGCGAGTGGCAAATGATACTTTGATGGGTTTCCCATTGAACTCTTTGCCTGAAATGGAAAAGATAACAAAGCAAGTACAGGGACACTGTAGGATTTGAATAAAATAGTACGATGAGGATTTCAGAGACACGCCCGTGCTCTTACCATCAAACCAATCAATAGCAGCTTTGGCAGAGGGCGGGTCATCAAAGGACACTGTAGCTTCTCCCTTTGGTCGACCGGTGGCCTTGTCAGAGTAGATGTTTATCATTGGCTGGCCGGTCTTCTTGTTTACCTAAAAGCACAAAATGAATTCACAGCATTGAACACAACAAAGCAAACAGTGCCTCATTTTCATTAGACTTCACTAATTTCATTCAAAAACACCAATGTGACATCAAAGTAACAAACTAGAGAAGCATTCAGATCATAGTGCAGCATTTGATTAATCAAAGAGAATAACTCAGTACCTTTATGATACCAATTTGCTTGAAGAAGTCACCGACTTCCTGAACCGTGGCATCTTCTCCCAGTCCCTGGACAAAGATTGTGTTGTTGTCAGAGTTGTCCTGCTCACCAGCTGTGGAAGACATCAGAGGAGAGAAGACATCAATGATGAGGATACACGGAGATCAAGCAGTGAGGATTTACTGTGCTCCTCTCACAGGCAGAAGCAAAACACTAGTAATGATCAAAGAGTTTCACCTGGTTCATCCCTTGAGCCGTAGTCTCGAGAGCCTGTAAAACAGAGGAGAGGAGGAAGACGATGCTTGAGCAAGAAATCTTAAACTGTGCACACGGTTTCACACAAATAATTAACTTCATCCCTATCAATGCATAATGATAAAGAAAATTAAACAAATGTCCATGTTTACAGCTCTCTGATGGGTGTTTTCATACCGCTGCGCCACATACCAACACCTTGCAACAAGAACAGAATTGTTCTGTTTTTTTTGAGGTTACACCAGAAAAGAAAACCACCAAAAAGGCTCCAGTTTTAGAAAGTTCTCCTCCTTCGTCCTGGGAACACCTCTGTCATTTACAATCAGCCCTCGTCTTCATGCAACAATACCATTATTTTACAACTCAGGCTCCATGTTCTTTACCATATCTGAAGTCACTTATGAGAATTCCTGCTAAGAATAATAGGTGGAGTCCTTTGGGCTCTGGACATGAAAATGGTGGCATTCACTGAGTTTTCTTTTTTTTTTTAATCCCCCTCTCTTTTTGCTAACTCAAGTTCTTTCCTCCCCCACCGACACAGTTCTGATGCTCGTCACTTACCACCGTAATTTTTGTAGCCACCACGGTCACCACCTCTGCAGAGGAAAAATTGGAGATATGATGGCTTTTCCTTTGTCCCAACTGAGAGCTCAAAGCTCCCCTACATCCCCATCAGTTTGCACTCCTGCCAGCGTGTGCGACTATGGTGGAAATGTCTCACACGAGGAATGCGTTAGTCTTTGACATTAGAGATCAATGGACAGACGACTGGGCAGCTCTGACTGAACAATCAGGCAGACGAGTGAAGACAATTATTACATGTCAGCGGGTCACCATTTACAGAAAATTTGGTACTTTTTCTTTTTACATGACCGGATTGGTTACCAAGAGCTGGAAAACCAGCCAAACTATTTAAAAAAAAAAACAAAAAAAAAACATGAGGCCAAATTGTTGTGAAAGGGGTGTAGGAACTGATAAGCAATCTTCCACTGAGTGCGTTTATGAGATCCTTTAACTGAGGTCCAAGTTTTAGTTCAATCACTCTGAATACCTGTAGTATAAAATGTAGATCCATGTTAACACAACACACATGTTCGCCATTGTCAAATATACAACACTTGAATGAAACCTGTTGAATGCGAAGCAGCTGAAGATGTGGGCTCCAGGTCTAAGGGCATCGTTTCAGCGGAGTTTCCTTTGTTCAAAAACCATTATGTGGTCCTCAGAGCACAAGAAACACACCAAAGCTGAGTTTCTAGCAATTGGAAAAATATGGCTGCTGGAGATTTAACTCTAATTTTGATAGTAATAGTAAAAAAAATAATAATAATATGGAAGCACAGCAAAAATTCCCCACTCTATGCTTGGATCAAGATCAAATGACAAAATGTGACAGAAAGGCTCTCGTCTGAATCATAGAGACTGCCCTGGTCCAAGGATCTAGATAATACAGAACAAATATACAACAGACAAGAGTCTATTGTGCCAGTCGGCTTCACAGCATTACCTGGTGGACCAAAGTGTGGAGCTTTTACATCGTACCAAAGTGCTACCTTTGCAGGTACTACAGGGAGGAAATGGGTCCATTCACAAGGGTGAAAAGATGATTTATCAGAGTAAGCGTTTAGCTCAGAGTGGAGCACAAGTTTTCTGCGCCTAAGAAAGGACTTTGTCACATCTTAACGATGTGCCGCAGCATTGTTCGCATTACAGAAACTGTCTTCATGTAGAGCTCTTAGTGTTTTTTCAGTACATCAATGTTTTGCTTAATATTATACAGACTCATAAAAAAAGAAAAAAATAGGGGAGAGAACAGACACAAGGTGCCCCTTCTTGGTTTATTGAAAAATTGTCAGCTGTTGGGACAAACTCTGTCACCAGGTCTGGGATAATATGATTAGCCTGACCAGGTCTGTTCTGCCTTTAAAGCTCCATTTTGAGCAGGCATGTTCGGTCTCCATTCAGTTACTTGGAAACCCAATGATAACAAGCAGATCCCCATTGGGTCAAATATCTCATCTCCAACCTTTATCTAACCACCACTTGTGTGTAAGCACCCATCATTTGATCTCAACAGTAATGTGGATTAAACAGACTTGTTTAAAAACTTCAGGAGAATCAGGTCTTGAAAAAAAAAAAAACTGACATGGTTTGGGAACCTGGAGCACAATGCAGAGGGGTGGTGAATATTATCTATGTGATCTGTGACAACTTCGGATGAACCAGGTTTTGGGAAAACAAAAAAAACAGTTTGAGGATCTGGAGCACAAAGCAGATGAGTGGTGAAAATCATCTAGGTGGATGGTGTGAAGTTCATGAGTGATGATGTGTTGAGTGACAACAAGTCATTTCTCATATTTCAGTGTATAGGAGGTACCTTGGGGGCAGTGGCACTATGCAACTTACCCCATACCAGGAGGTCCACCTCTTCCGCCACGGTCGTATCCACCACGGTCATATCCCCCACTGCGGTCATAGCCGCCACGGTCATAACCACCACGGTCATAGCCACCGCGGCCTCGGCCTCTGTAGCCCCCTCCATCTGAGCGGTCTCCTTGGTCACGTCCAAACCTTCCACCCTGACCGCCACTGTCACCTGGTGCAAAGAAAGATTTAATGAGGACCCTGTGTCACATTCACATGTTCTTTCAGAATGTATGTGTAGTGTCTATATTTATTCAAGGTCCAGTTATTCATACCTTCACTCCATCTTCCATAGCCACCGCCGCCACTGCCACCGCCTCCACCTTGTCCCTGGCCACCGTAAGAACTTTGCTGTCCATAGCTGTCGCCTCCTTGGCTCTGGCCACCATAGGAAGCTTGCTGCCCATAGGACTTGTCTCCATACCTTGAGATAAAAACACACAGAACATCAGTGAGACTCACGAGGCACAGACAACTCACAGCACTCACACAACCTAAGAAGGTCCCTGAACAATGTGATAGGAGTGTTTTACCCAGCCGAGTCCTGTCCGCCATAGTTATCATAGCTCTGTTGTTGAGGCTGACTATATCCACCTGTCAAAACACAGAGATGAGCCAAAAAGACAATTCACAAAATTGAGAAACATCTAATTTCTTTACAAAATTGAAATTAAAAAAAATAAATGTATTGGTTAATTTGTAATGACCCGTCATGGCATAAATCTAATCAAAATTATCTTGCTAAATGAAAATAAAACTGAAAAGAATCTTAAATTTGTCCAACTTTTCTATGGGGGACTATTTCACTCTGAACAAATACAATCTAGCCCACAACATCTGCACATGGCCTGATACTGCTGTCTTAATCACTACATGAAATCCCCAAGCTGCAGTCAAATGTGGACATAGGGGCTCTGCCACTTCAATAATCTAAACGAAACAGAGGGTCATTAACAAAACCTTCTCCCAATGAGGCATTACTCTCATGGCTAAATTGGTCTAATATAATGTGATTTGGGTGAGAATCCAACAAATTAGAAAGGCATCAGTGCAATGTTCAGTAGTTTGCCAAATACATGCTGTTCTGAAAATGTAGACATACTATACCTGGCGTCACACCCTGCTGTCCATAGCCACTATAACTCTGTCCCCCATAAGAGCTACCACCATTTCCTTGGCCATAACCCTGTCAAACAGAAAGACCAGTTAGTTGACATTAAACCTAATGCGCACAGCAAACAGGCTGATCATTTGGGGAATGGGCTTACCTGTCCACTCTGCTGGCCGCCATATGATCCATAGCTAGACACACAAGATATCAGCAGTTAGCGTCATGCTTCATATGCACTCAAAAAAGGGGTGGAATACGTACATATATGTATGTCAATTAAGAAAAACATTCAATTAATGTGAGGCTCGTTTGCTCGTACATTACCTTTGCGAGCCACCGTAGCCTGAATCTGAAAGAGACACGAAGCAGTTATTTCAAGTTGTAAAAAGGCTGACTGGAAGAAGAAACGTATGTTTTCCAAATGATGGTGACTAAGCATTTTAGTATGAATCTGTAGCTTGAAGGCGGCAGAGGGTGGGCGTCACGTTCAGCAGGGCAGCTGCACGGAAACGGGCCCGTCACCACGCCAACCCACTAAAAATGGCGGTCACTTAGTCTCGGCTCGGGCTAATTCTTGCAACAAAACTGCCAGAAGCTTAAAAATTATGCTCATTCTTTGGAAAGTTTGCTTCCAAAGAAATTCACTAAACTATGCAAACCTGTTCTAAAACCACATCTGTCCAAGTCGCGCAAAATGTTTCCTGTTCAGCAGGTAAACAATAGCATCGGCATAAACAAAGACACATTCATGTTCGCTAGCAGACACCTGGGGCTAAGTTAGCTAGCCGACACAAGGCCGTACTCAGTCTGCAGCAGTATATCCATATACGAACGATACGGCGCAATCATTGATAAATCCACGTTCGAGTGTAATTATAAAGTAACCTCTCCTCTACAAAAAATGCTTACTGAACTTCCCGATAAACGTGCTTCTACCCAGAAACGACGAGCCATGTTTCATGAAATAGACGTAGCCCACGTTCTGGCCTCGCGGTTGCCCGCTAACTAATAGCTCCAATGCTACTCGACCTACTTTTCATTATCCATACAAAAACACTCACAAGATCGACACATACTAAAAAGGTATACTGACTTACCAGTGGCCATTCTGTGCCGTTATATATATATGTTAAAAACACAACGAACTATGTTTCTTCTGATTAGCTGATAAAAACCCAGGTTGACATCTGCGTAGCGCCACAGGACTGAGCTCACCACACTGCGGCACTTCCCTTATGCAGCTTCTTCTTTTTCCTGTTTGAACACGCAGCTCACATTCAGAGCTGAGCTACAGTATCGCCACCTACCGGTTCAGAGTGTTAATGACGAAAGAGTAATGCTGAAAATAACCCAAATGCCACTTACAGCTCTACAGTATTCAGTGCTCCTTTGTTAATTGAGAAAGTTTGAAAAGATATTAGGGTGAATAAGTATTAATCTTTTTCCACCGTTACATATTTACAAACCCTCACGAAAAACATGCAAGAAGATCACCACCTGACCAATGGTGACAACAAAAGAATTGGGTCCCCAGGCGCCGCTGTCACGGAGGAAGGACTTCCAGGATGGGTTAAATGTGGAGAAAGAATTTCACTTGCATGGCGTGTGCAGTTCCCTCCCTGTAACTCTCTGTGTGCTGTGATGATTAAAGGTGATTTCTTCTTTTTATTATGTTGTGGGAACAAGAGTCTACTCACACAAACACATTCATCTCGGTGGCACACAAGGCAAACCCTTACATTTGTGGGTTTAGACTTGATTTTGGTTAAGCTTAGGATAAGGCTAGTGAATGTGAGTCAATGTGATGTAACTGTCTGAATATGTCAAACACAAGGCTGTCTGTGCATGACAGACCAAACAACCCTGTTTCATACAACATTTTTGACTGCATGCTCTCACGTCTCTTGCCGTCCTGTGTCTGTTTGTCTCTGCTGTCTGTGTGAATGCTGTGTTGTCTCCTCCGTGTTTGAGGCCTGTCGTCACTCCACATCTCCTCTACTTTTTGTTATTGTAGTTGTATGATTTTCTGTCGTGAATCTAGTCCATACATATGACATCTATTGCATATATGTCTGTCCTGGGAGAGGGGTCCCTACTCTATTTCTTTCCCTGAGGTTTCTTCATTTTCCCCGTTAAAGGTTTTCCCTTATCTGAATCCAGAATGTATGGGGTGATGGGGTGATGTATGCTGTGCAGATCTTGAGGTAATGGAAATGGAAAGTGTTGAGTAACAGTTTTATCAGCTAGTGCCTGTACTCCATTTAGATGTGTCCATTTCAAGATCCTGAATCTGTGCTTGGTTGCATAGCCCTGGGTGACTTTCTGGGAGGCTTCACTGAAACATTACCAGTCATTCATTCATCTTCTATACCCCTTATATCCCTTTCGGGGTTGGGGGGGGCTGGAGCCTATCCCAGCTGTCAACGGGCAAGAGGCGGGGTACACCCTGAGCCGGTCGCCAGCCGACTGCAGGGCAACACACACACAAGCATTCACTCTCACATTCACACCTAGGAGGAAGAGGAAGCCGGAGTGCCCGGAGGGAACCCACGCAAGCACGGGAAGAACATGCAAACTTCACACAGAAAGGCCCCCGCCTGACCCAGGGATCGAACCGGGAACCTTCTTGCTGTGAGGCATGCGCACTACCTGCTGCGCACATTACCAGTCATCAAGAATGATATTAGCTCAACCTTTGGTCTACTTGCTTTGACAACTCAACATGTCCAGCATGAAAGAATCTAGTGAGGAAATGCTCAACATTTTTAATTACAATATAAAAGTAGAGGCTCATGTTTATGACAGTGACTCTTTGGGAAACCAGAGCAGGATTGATCACATCAGTCCTTGATCTGAGGGAAGGTGGTTCCAATAACTTACACAGACAGGTCAGTGCACTTGCTTCTTGGAACAGGCTGCTGGTCGGGTTACTGAGGCCACTCTCGATAGGAGGAGCTGCTGATTCAATTAAAAATAAACAGTCTGTGGCCTCTGTGATTTTAATCTCTCAACATTACCGTCTTGTGAATATTAGGAGTGATGGAGCGGAATCGTCATGACAAATGACAAACAGATGGTCGAGATAACAATCTGCTACAGTTCAAAGTCGAATATACTCAAAGTTGGGCTGATGGTCTTACACTCACAGCTATTCTGTAAAAGAGTAATGCTACAATACGTCCCTCACATAGGTCATGTTTAGTGTAAGTGTGCAAGTTGTTGAACATGTTCTGTTCATGTTCAACTACAGCCATGAGTTAAACCTCCTAAAACCTTATTTAATCCCCAAAAGTAATTAACATGACGGATTATTCCAATTTTATTCATTAAAAAAATGCATGCCTTGATAAAACCAAATAATTACATCATAAAATGGAATGACAAAAAAGTGACAGTACTGGGTAAAGTGACTTTTTATCAAAATATAAGCATGGAAGAAAACATATTAGACAGTGAAGCGTCAGAGTTTTAATGCTAACTTAATAGTTAAGGCAGTGTTAAAAAGGCACAGGCTGCATTTTAACTGCTTGGCTGACCACCTCAAACTCCCCATATCCACACAAAAGCACTGCAGTGACGGACACTTGGGGGGACACTCCAAATGTTTTGATAAGTCCGTCCATGCTGTGTTGCATGTGACTGGACAAAATAAAAGAAAATTACAGATAACCAAGGAGAGGTCGTATGTTCAAGTTTCTGCCACATGACAAACACATTTCATAATCCTCTGCTGTCTGATGCATATAAAATACACACCCACCATCTGGGAGGGCAGATCTGGTTTCAAGGCCAGAATATCAAGTGTTTTAACATTTTACCAATATAGGACACCTACATGTTCATTCTCATGTTCAAAAACAGGCTTTTACAGGGAATATAAATGCACAAAACCTCGTGTTTTTGTCTAGAAATTGCCTTACCTTTTGCATCACTTTTTGTGCCTCTCATAAAGTCACCATTACTGATTAAAATGAACAGAAACTTTTGCATAAGAGGCAAAATCCCTCATCAAAACACAAAGGTAAACATAATTGTACCTATGATGGCGGTTTGCCTCACCAAACATTAACCTCTAGATCAGCTCCTTTCATGTCTAAAGCTACTCTGAGTGTTCACACTTCAACAGGAACACACAGCGCTCCTTCAATTCACTTCACGTATGATGCCCAGTTACCTGCTGCAGTGTGACTACAAACCGTTAATCAATCAGATGAAAGTTACAAACATCTCAAGATGGAAAAAGTGAATGAGCAAATTCTGAATCTAAATCTTCATATTCACAGTGGAAATATAATCCTGTACATTCAGAGGTTGGGCGCAGCGAGTCCCTGTCCCACAAAACAGATGGCTTTTCAACTCTGAGCTGTCATCAGCTGATAAATCTGCACAGCCGCACCGACTGACTCACTTATATAATCCAATCACAATTAAATCTGAAATGAAGACGTCTGTGCCGCATTTTCAAAGTGAGCACCGTGATCAGTTGATGAATTTCAAGCCAGAGTTGCAGTCAAACACCCAATTACACAAATTCATTCATTTATATCAAACCTGCTGAGGTAGGGTTTGCCTCATGATGTTCTGCTACCTGTAGTGCTCATGAACCGGGGTGATGAGCAAGTGTTTCACGTTTTTATATTCAGTCCTGATAAAACAAGACACACAGTAAAAATAGAAAATTTAAAACCGCCACTTGAGTAATGAGGCTGAGGCCGAGTGTGCGGCTCTTTAACTCCACACATCTTGCGAGTAGCGTCCCTTGGTCATCAGTTTCTTGATGTAATCTGTGGCCTGGCTGCGCGTCATGCCTCCCAGCTCTTCTGCGATCTCATAGAAGGTCGTCTGCACGTCTTTAGCCATGTTCCTGGCATCCCTAAAATCAGGAAAGAGATCACTTTGGACATCTGGTCACCTTTGTTTTAGTGCTGTTTTTTTAAATACTGTTTGTTAAATATGGCTCATTAATAAAAAAGAAATAGAACAAAACCTGATCTTCAGCCAGTAATATGTAATAATGTGTAAATTCCTATTTCTATAATAACAAATGGTCAATTTTGATATGAGTACCATCAGCTCAAGCTGTACCAATACTCAAAAACTCACTCCAAAATTCTTTCACAACATAAATAAATTAACATGAAAGACTCAATCTTTTTGAATAACTGACATTTAATTGGATTTTTTTACTGGGCAAACGGGTGACTTACCCACAGACATAGATATGAGCGTTGTCTGTGTGAATCAGCTTCCATAGGTTCTCCTTATTATTCTTCAGCAGATGCTGCACGTACACCTTTATTTTTGAAAATGGAAAGAGGAAACATTGTTCATGTATGCGTCTTCAGCTGTATGTTTAAAGGCACACAGTGTTATTTTACCCAAACATCAATTATCTGAATACCCTTCTTGTTGCCATATAAGACTCGATCTGTTGATGACCAGACAACAACTGCACAAATTGAGATACACCTCTACTATAAAATCCTGGAACGTTTTTTCTGAACTAAACGACTAACATGGACACTGAAACCTACAATGTTCTCTGACTTTGCTGTTAACAGGAATCCAACCAGGTACGCTCTATAAACTGAAGTACGTTTGAGTCCCAGCAGCTTCTAGCGTCACCTCTGAGGGACCAGCAGTGACGAACAACAGCCGTACCTTGTGCTGCTGGTCTCTGGAGAAGGCGACATTAAGCTGTGTCAGAACACTGTTCTTCTCTGCCTCCTCCAGCTCCTCCTGGTAGATGTAATCCTCATTCTTATGTCTGCAGC
Organism: Chaetodon trifasciatus; assembly: GCA_037975065.1. Taxonomy (NCBI): domain Eukaryota; kingdom Metazoa; phylum Chordata; class Actinopteri; order Chaetodontiformes; family Chaetodontidae; genus Chaetodon; species Chaetodon trifasciatus. The sequence continues at coordinate 4,269,806 of JBBMOE010000020.1, read as the reverse complement.
CAAAATACATCACTGTCTCTCCGACCTCCTTTCCTATAAAAGGAGACACAACAAAACAAAGAACTGGTTATTTTGTAAAGGTTGATTATTCCATTCAGCATCTTCCACTTCCACTTGCACTGATCAAGTGATTGTCAGAAACAACTGCACACACAAAGATCAGACACACACACACACGTATGTGGCCCACAGTGTCTATAAGTACCTTGCTCTTTGAGCCAGGCCCTCTCTTGGACGAAGCCCATGAAGGGAGCGATTCCTGTCCCAGGGCCGATCATGATCACTGGATTGGTGGCTTTGAAGGGCAGGCGGAACTGAGACTTGCGGATGTACATGGGAACGGTGGACTTGCGGCCGTTGTCATTGACCACTTTGTTCATCAGCCAGTTGGTGGCGACTCCCTTGTTGGTGCGGCCAGTCTTGGTTTTGTACTCCACCACTACAGCACAAATGTGCACGCTGTTGGGGTGAACCTACAGAACACAGGAGTTACCAACAGATCTCTACTTTAATTCTCACAGCTGACTGTTTTTGTGTCTTTGCTGCTAATGCCAACATTAAACAGCATTTCTACAAATGAAGTCTTTCAAAAAAGGAAAAAAGGACATGACTCTTGTCCATCTTGGGTGATTTAAACATGGAATTACCTTCGAGGAGGAGGCGATGGAATAATAGCGAGCCTGGAGACGAGGCAGCAGCTCACACAGGTGGTCAATGGGAGGCCTCAAAGAAGACATGTCCTCCAGGATGGCCAGGATGTTTCTACTGGCATCCAACACCCAACTCTGGTAGAGTGCCTGAAGAAAGGCAGCAACAGAAAGACAATAACATGAAGTATTCGAGGTAGAAAGTGGTTGAAAAAACACACAGTATCTGTATGCAGTGCAGGCCCAGTCAATGAAGGGATGAGATGTAAAGGTCTCCATGCATGAACCTGGCACTGACCTTGCCCTCAGGTGAGGAGGAGGCCATCTTACGCATGTTCTCCTGGTGTTTGGGGTCAGAGGCGTACTGTGCCAGCTCGTAGAGGACGTTTGTGCGAGGAGGCTGTGTGATGTCCAGGTAGTGAGTGAGGGCCGTGCGGTAGGTGGTGGGGCAGGGGAAAGGGTGCTTCTTGTTAGACTCCTCTGAAAATACATAAAGCAGATACTGTATTGGTATCTAGAATGAAAAGAAAATGTGTACCAAGGGCAAAATATTAAGTGTCATTTTCCTGACACTTTGACCCTCAGATGATTTATTTCCATTCAACACTGCAGATTGTTTACAAAGTCCATCATTATGAAGCATTTCCTGTCATTTTTAATAATGTCAAATACTAAACAACGACTGCCTTAATGATTACTTACGCAACCGCAAATTACGCCTGAAATACTCCTGCAATAACACCGAATTGCTGTAATAAAACAATCTCCAATCCATATGCATTGAGGGAGCTGATACTGCGAGCAGAGATATGAGGGGAAGGTTTCGTGAGAAGGTTTGAGGGATAACCAGTAAAGTCAAGGTGCTTCACGTTTTCAATGCCGTACCGTCAAGGTTGTTGAGAGAGATAACCACATCAAGGTCCACTCCAAGGATTTGTCCCAGTTTGTTCACCAACGTGGAGTCATTTGTGGGGAAAACAGCAACGTGGTCACCTGACTCATATCTGAAAGCACACAATGTGGTAAATTGAGACTTTGACCTGTATTCATAAAACCTTAAACCGAACAATAATCAGAGTTTTTCATCTAGTTGTACGGCATCGGTTTTATGAAAAAAGCATATATATATATCAATAAAATGAATGTATCCATCCTGTCTCACCTGATCTTGGAGCCCATTATGTCTAACTCCAGGTGCATGAGATGTCTATCACCAGCTTTGTTGAGTTTACGGTTGACAGTGACCGGGGCCAGGAAGGGGTTTTTCGAATCGAAGGGCCTAAAAATAAATAAAAGAGCAACTGAAATGTGAAAACGCAATCGCAAAAGGCTGAGTGCAGTCACAGAAGAGGCATGAAATCTCATCTGAATAAAAAAAAAAAAAAAATACTGCAATCTATTACTCAATAATTAAATGACTTATTAAAGTTTGGTAAAAACAGGCTGCAGAAGTGTGTTTCTTGTGTCCACTAGGGGGCAGAAAGCTTGATTTTTAAGAAAGTGGTCTTCATGAAATCTTACAGTTGGTTGTATTTGTGTGTGAAATGAGAGCAGACAGCACTTTGATGATGAATGAGTTCTGGTGATGAAGAACAGCGTCTCTGCTACAGTACTTACGGCTTTTGGACCTCAAAACTCTTCAGGCGGCCGATCTCTCCTGTGTACACTTTGTTCATGTTGATGTCTGTGTGCTCTTTCAGCTCATACTGTCGTATGCTGCAAGGGAAAAGAGCTTGAGGTTAGCCCCTTCAGACGCTCCAAACAGACATAGTGACAACAGTGAAGATTTTAGTGCTGATAAAGAAAAGCTTCAGAGTAAAGGTAAAGACAATTCAAGAACAGTGGTGGTGTGGTGATAACTGAAAAGCAGTAAAAGCTTGAAATGATGATGTGAATGAACCTTGATTCGTCTCCTAAGGCTTCCACTCCAAAGTGCTCACAAACGGCCGGCCAGAACTGCTCTCTCCATGACACAAAGTCCTCTTCCAGACTGAAGGACAATTGTATTACATTCAATAATATGCGTTTGATGCAGCAAATACAATAATGATTTTTATTATTCATTATATAGACATTCTTGATATTAGCCCCTTTATGATTTTGGGCTAAACATTGGGTTTCATTATAGTGAGGGGTCACGTTATTCATGGTGCACTGAACACCTCTACACCAAGAGAAACGTTTACTCATCATTTCTTTTTTGGTTCAGAGAATTTGCACGTCACTTACTTGCCGTCATCGTCCCCTAAACCAAGGTCAAAGATGCGCTTGGCCCCAAGTTCTTCCAGCCTTTTATCAACATATTTTCCCATTGCATTGTAGTGTTCATATGTCTTATTGCCCAAAGCGAATACCTGGAGACAGAAGAGGACAAATGTCAGTATGTGGCTCTGGCTAAATCTGGGACCAAACAGGCAGAAAATAAAAGTACATGATGAACTTGTGGTTTACAGTTATCAAAATTTAAACAGAAATTGTCTTATGAAGTTAAGAGGGGTGTCACAATCCTTTGATCTGGATCGATTCAACGATCCGATATCATTAATGCAGACTGAAAACATTGACATTGAAAACACACCCCCCATCCTCAGCTGTGTTCCCAACATGAAATCAGGTGGATGTGTTTTGCTAATGGCTAAGAGCACCTGTAAATAAAAGTGAGTATTCCAACAATAAATACATGCTAATAACTAATAAAAATAATAATAAAATAAATAAAAACTAATAAAAACTGTATTCAAATTCTGAGTTTGATGTTCATAAAGCAAGTGAACAGTCACAGGTATAAGTTACAACTTCTGGTAGGGCTGTGCTGCAGACGGACCCAAGCCAAAGTTCACCTCAGCCACAAACACACAATCTCACCGCAGGTATTAACTGAGATCAGAAAAAACATCACTTCATTGTTTGCCTTGTGTGAAGGGAGATAGGGATCAACCAGGCAGCCACAGAGCGTGTGATGATTGTCTGTGTTTCTGTCTTTTACACGTCTCCTCCTTTCTCTCAAAATCTGTTACCGACTGCTCTGATTTGTGTCTCTCAAGACAGCTGTCCTGGTCACCATGCAACTCATGTTCAATGGGCATATACTATCCTCTCATATCAATCACAAGCCCTTGAATTGAACCTAAATTATTCCATGGGAGACTTTCAGCATATTGTCGTCCAAAGAATCAATATAAAATGGTATTATGATAAAACTTGTGAATTCCACTCCTAAAAGTTAATAATTTAACAATGCAGATGTATGCTTTTGGTTAAAGGGTGAACACAGCATCAAGTTGCTGTTTTTAGGTAATCAAAAAACAAAATGAGAACAACTTCCAAACGTAATGTCTCACAAGAGATCCAAAAAATCTCTCAGTGGCTCTAACGCATGCAGTCACTTTAATACAGACTAGATAAAATACAAGAGGAAGGGCGTGACTGTGCCCAAGAATTTAACTAGATTTCCCACAATCAATTTCTTCACTCAAATGAGGCCAGAGGCCCCGCACCCCAACAATGA
>JBBMOE010000020.1:4253846-4265551 GCA_037975065.1 Chaetodon trifasciatus | reverse complement strand
CACACACACACACACACACACACACACACACACACACACACACACACACACACACACACACACACACACACACACACACACACACACACACACACACACACACACACACACACACACACACACACACACGACACACAAAGCCCTTTCTTTCATGATGCACACAAAGGCCGACGCAGCTCGTGTTAGCGAAGCCTGTGTGCTGTGTGTCAGCGGGACAGACACGCAAACTGACATAGCGTGACTCATAAAATGAACAGGTAGTGAAGCAGTGACAGTGAACAAAATGTGAATTTATATGTGAGTAATTCAAATCCAGCCTTTGCATCCCATTAGTCAGAGCTGGCTGTTCAAATTTCCATGCAACAACAGAACAGCACATTGATGAACACAAGTCTCTCATATATATATTAAGTCTGTTAGAGCAAATGAGCTCACATGGCTGGAACCTGAACATGAAACCTGAGCTGCAAAAACAAGCCCGTTAAGCGATCAGTCAATTCATCTGCAACTATTCATCAAAAATCTTTAAACAGTTCAACTAATTTTTAAGCAATAATAGACTCACAGTGTAGTTTAGTCCCGAGAGGTCTTCATCGTCGTTCTCCTGCAGCCAGTCATAGAAGTCCTGGGCATTATCTGTTGGGTCTCCTTCACCATAGGTGGCCATGCAAAATATGGCGAGGGAGTTTTCAATCTCCGACAGACGTGACAGCTCCCCCTGGAACATGAGCCAGCAGAATCAGACAGTGAGCACTGAACAATTAATCATTTTCACATATTACTCTGTAATATAAAAAGCATATTATCATTGGTTATATGGTTCGTCACTGCTTCTCAGTGTTGCAACACATTCTTGGATAAAGCCTGATGTCATAACATTGTGCACTTTGACAGCAGACACATGTTGATATGAGTGTGTGCTGCCTTGGTTGTTTACGGACTCACTTGCCCGGACATGTTTCAGTTTATCACAGTGAATTCATAATTAGAATAATTATTACACTTACAGTTAGACTGTTGCTTGGCTCATGTTTTATATTTTCATATTAATCACTCAAGTCTCAAGTCTGGACATCGCAGCAGAATCAGACTATCCCCAGTCTTAAGCACTTCAGAGACATGTAGTTCACAATATGTTCACAAATCATCGTGACAATCACTGACAGCTACGGTGAGCAATATCCAAAAGAATGACAACGACCTCTTGTTAATTTCACTTCTGTGGTTTGGATGTTTTTCCACTGATGCAAATTACCATGTCATACTCCTCTGGATCGGCAGCCATTCCTTTCATGCCGTACCGCTGCGCGTCTTTGGACAGCCTGTTGGCAAATTCCTCTGCTGTGCCTGTCTGGGAGCCGTAGAACACAATGATGTTCTTGCCCTGGTTACAAACAGATAGAAAAACACAAGGTTTACATGGTGCAAGAAAAGGCTTTATCCCTCAACTGCAATAACAATCTCATTCATCTCTGGCTGCTTTATGACACAGACCATGTGCAAGTACAACACATGCAGTAGATCTTTTGTAACTTAACTAAAATATGTGGTGAAAGCATGCTGAAATGCTGCATCGCCAACTAAAGCACTGCTGCATGTGACACAGAGGTATTAGCACAACCCAAAACTGCACAATGTTCAACGACTTCAACTCACTTCAAAGCAAACACATTTGAGAACAACAAGAGAACATGAAGCCTCTATTTTCATAAACAAGAAGCTCAATCTGCACATGGATTTTATCCTTGCCTACAAAGTTGCCATGATAATTCACAACAAAGAAAAACAGAGACAAAATCAAATAGCACTGTGGGCCAACGTTCTCTTCTGCCACCATCATGGTATCCAAACTATTTGCTCCAAAACCACATGATTCAAAACCGAAGTCTTCTCTCAAGGCTGACTTAAAACAGAGGACCATCAAAGTCAAAACTACAGCTACACAGAGTCACATCAGCAGGGAGACCGTTACAGTTGTATCATCATAGCAAAATGAATGCTGACTTTCAAGTACGGGCTGTAGGCTGTAGGCTGAAAAACCAACAAAACAAAACAAATACACTTTTCAGCTGAAGTCTTCCACATATTTGCTGAGGATAAAAACAATCAACATGTTGTGAAAGGCCACAACAGAAACACTGTTTAACATTGTATATCTGCAAGTCAAATGATTCACAGAAAACCCTGAGTCATGTTTTAGAACCACAGATCTGCTCGTGGAGAATGAATTCATGTTGGCCAAATGAAACAGCCGACACAGAACACGATTTGAGCTCATGTTATGGGAAAGGTTACGTGACTGAAGAGAAAAAAAAAGAGAAATGCTTGTTAAAAGTAACATCACTCACCGTTTTCTTCATTTTCTCGATGAAACTTGTCTCTCTTGTGGTGGGTGATCTGTGATAAAAACAGATTTGAGTTGTTATTAAGCAAGTTAATAAGTCGAGTTGTCCTTTACCTCGACATAAACTATCAAGCACCTAGCAATGACCATGTTCATCACTTACAAATGGAAATGTACTTTCATGTAATGCATCAACTGTAATGAGAGGTGGAACAACTCCTCACCAATTAAAGGCCTAATAATCAAATTCAAGGCTTAACCTGATACCTTAAAGAAGAAGTACACTGTAGCCCTGTGAGCTCAGAGGGAAGGATCAATAAAATGTATTTACTCCACAACTTCAGTTTTATTTAGAGAGCCAACGGATAAGACAGGAGTCGGTAATACTGTGACAGTTGACGTAAACACGGTTTCAACAAGATACTTAAACATCTTCTGGGTAAAGAAAGTAGTAGAACTGGTTGATAAGTCAACATTATTATCTCCCTCGCAGACATGTGATCATACTGATCAGATTTGTAAACTGAGTTGATGACTGAGCAAACTGAGAAAATAAGTGTTTGAAGTTCTTTGTTTCATGACGATTAATATATTTCAGATTATTATTTAATAAATAAATACATGGATAGAAATTTATTAAGTAGCTATTTATTATTAAAATGACAAATAATCATGCACCAGCAACTTGGGTTAAAAGAAATCTGTGTAAACCCTTTAAATTGATCAGGAATTAAAATTCCAGTGCAACTGCATTAAATCACAACAAAATACAAACATCAAATCACAATGGAGTCACAAACCAGTGCAAACAAACTAGATAAATTCATATTCACTATTTAAATTATTTATTTGAGTCAGTATCACATCAATATGTGATATCAGTACCGGACTGGTGCATCCCTACATCAATATGGATTATTTTATGTGGATGATTCATTTGCCTCATTATGATATACAATAGCACGTTATTAACTTCAGCCTTACTGCTCAGTCCCACAACAAAGCATGATGTGAACACATTTTTAAATAATCAGCATCTAAATAAGTGTGCAGCACGTGGACAACGTGAGCAAACTGTCTATTCTTTGTCGTGTTATTTCTACAACAACAGGGAGTAGCAGAGCTGTGACTCAGCAGCCACACAAGCATTAGTCATACTAAACATATGTGCAAGCACGTACTAAGCATCCGCATACAGTTTGCAATTTGTGATATTAAAGAAGGTACACCTCGTGGTAATTCAATATCTTTATCCAGATTTGTCCAGGAAGTAATTAAAGGATGGGAACAGATCAAAACAACACATGTGAATGCAGTGTTTGAAAAAAAAAAAAATAAATAAAAGGGAAACAGGAAACAAAATCTATTATCGAGCCAAATAAAAGGCAGCGCCGCTTCATTCAGCATCAAAGGTCTGAGTGGACAGCTGCAATTCTGTCTGCACTGAGGAAGAATAAAAAGCCTACACGTAAGAAGAGGAAGAAATGGTGAATATATTTTCAGATTTCACATATCCAAAAGCACAAGGCTGTAATACAGCCATAAAAGCTAAGAGAAATAGAGGTGATATATGAATTTGCTATATTTAATCTGGGCCTTATTAAGTATGATGGAATTACACACAAAGAGCATCTGATTTCTTTTCTTCTTCAACGCATATTCAGTCAAACAATTTACAGCCTGAAGAACTCATCCACAGAGCAGCTGTGTGCAGAGTGCAGGCATGTGGGCCTGATGCCCAACATGCCATAAAAATGGGCCCCCCGATTAAAAAGGACTGCACACAAACACACACAGCGAAGTATAAACCTCTGATTAAAATTTGAAACAAGCTCGGTCAGACAATTTAATCCACTCCTTGGTCATTTGAGTTGGGTTAGAATTAGTTTTATTCTTTAATCTCCGTAAAGTACAAAGTCTTAATGGAAAGAAAATACAGGAAAAAACATAACTTATGGACAAAAATCATAGTTGACAACAGTGCGGATCTACTTGATGGAGCTTGAAATGGACCCACTTCATTTAGAGAAGACAAAGCTGTGTTTGCTAATCAAACATTTTCAACAGGAATTACTGCTGATCTGAGTGTGAACGAGCGCATGGATGCTGGCGTTTGGTCATCGTTTGAACAATTTGCATTTTAGCCCGAATAGTTCAGAGCTCATCATCATTTATCTATACTGTCAAATTTCATTTCCATCTATTCAACTCTTCCAGGACCTAAACCTTTCCAAACATGCACACTGAGTCAGTTCAGTCTTGTTCTGCAGCACAGGCTCATTCACCAGTTGAGGTGATCTTATGGTGCTACAATCAATGGCGTGTTTTAGATTTACTCTTTAAAGGCACACAATGAAGTGAAAATCAAACTCATGTGATGCTTGTTTACTGACTAAGATGAAACAATCCTGGACATGTGCGACACAATGATGGCTGACATCGTAACTGACTGAACAGCGTTTGAGGAGCTGGTGGAAAAAGGGGGAAAAACAGAAGACCCAATAATTAAATTGGATTTGTAGTCAAACAGATTTTACGACCATCTGTTACATAACCTCCTGGGAACATTGAATGGTTTTTGAAACCACTATCTTGCCAGTCTGTGCTCGAGACAAGCAAATGGCACTGTGTGTAGCGTTTACTTTGGAAACGAGCAGCCACTTCATTTACAAATCACTTTTACAAGGTGTCAAAGAAACACTTATACACCTAAGTGTGAGCTGAGCTAAGATATCAAACAGCAGGATTAAACAATAGCTGTGAAAAATGTTTATGACCATATAAAGCAAGAATCATTTATTGTGTCTTAGAGAACGCAGTAAATCAAACACTTTTACTGACCTTTCAGCAGCATCTCTCCTGTCCTCTGGCAGGGAGAAGACACAGCCCATGGCATGCAGCCCTGTAGCTCACCACTGCCACTAGCACCACTGGCTAGGCCACACCGGGAGCCGCCACGCTCAAAATCAAAAGCAGGACGTCAACACTCCACAACCACAGGATGGAAAAATAAACCAGCCCAGAAAGGCAGCCGGACACTCGCAGGTTTGGAAGAGCTGCCTGGCTTCACCATAGAGGCTCCAAACACGATGTGAACTCTGTCTCTTCCTGTGCTGCTCTCTGAGACCAGCAGCGTCTGTTCTCCACACACACACAGCCTACAAGCCCTGTCAGTGTCTGGCAACCGCTGAGGACACAATGGTGGGAAACTGACTTTCCCATAAAATGTAGCCGAGCTGCAGACCCACACTTTTGACTCACACAAACACACACTGAAACACTCTTGAGCTGAAAATGCCTTCCTCCTTGTCCCCGCCCCTTTCCCTCTCTGGTCTGAAAGGTGTTGGGAATGAAAAAGTCTACAAGAGCCATTCTAAGAATTTGGCTGGTTATCAGAGCAACTCCACGGTGGACCATTTAAGCGAGCGGGGGGTGGGGGGGCTGTGAATGGTAGTTTTTTTTCTCAAGTATCTCCCGCCCCCATCTCACTGGAGGAGAGAGAGGGGAATGTCATTGCTATGGTAACCTCATTTATCATAAAAGGATTGCATTTGTGACATGGCGCTACTCCAATGGCAGAGCAGCTCAGCCCACACACACACACACACACACACACACACACACACACACACACACACACACACACACACACACACACACACACACACATATACACATATACACACACATAAAGAAAAACAAGGGAGTAGGGAAAAGAATGAAAAAAAAAGTAACTCAGGGCAAAGAAAGGGTTGCTTGTCTTTTGCCTCAACTTTCCACCTTTGGAGAGGACTCACAAAAGCAGCTTGGCTAGCCCTCCTCGTTTGCTCTCCAGGGAACTTTCAAAATGGGTTCAGAGCCAAAAACAAAAGCACAGGAAAGACATGGAAGACTACGCCCCCTTCATAACAGTTAGGTAATCACTGCTCCCTTTAAGGGGAGGGGAGACCAGCTTGGCGCTTGTGTTGCTCTATGCTCCCCTTCCTGTATTCCCGCCCTGCACTGATACATGCTCTTCCCGAGGCAACACATGCTCTAGGGGGTCTTTCCAAGTCCTGCATTTGCACAAATGGTCTGGATCTCCCCCACTCGGCCTCCAACACTGTCTCCATTCACACAACCACACAGCGAGTGTGGCTGCTGCTGGCCCGTGGCTTTTACTCTGGTGACCAAAGAAATTGTGTTGTGGTTGGGGAGGGAATAAAACTGTGGCCAATGGAAGGAGAGTCCACTGAAACCAAGCCAAGCCTCCATAACTCCACTGATAAGTGATGAGGGGAGGGAGCAGAGAGGGAGAGGCACACATGCACTGAGAGAGAGAGGCAGGCCGGAGAGTGAGATCAGACAGGTTTCTGAGTTTCTGTGTAAAAGAGCACTGCAGGCAAAGAGAAAACAAAGGTCACTACTAGTGGAACATTTACAAGCCTGAAGCTATGCACTGTCACACACTTTCTTCAAGGCTCATACGGTGACTACTCCAACCACTTGTATGTAATAAAGCACTTGCAGATAACTGGAGATACCCTATACTTTAGCAAAGTCCAATTCCAAAAATACAACGATTAAAAAAGCACTATCTTACAATGCAAAAATACTCTACTCAGCAATCAATGAAAATGTGACAATTTTGTGACACTTTCAGGGTAACAAACCTTGCGTGGATCAAAGTAAATATAGATATAGACCTGTACTGGTGTCGAAACCAGCTCCTAGATGAGTACAAGATAGCATAAAGCAACAAGAGAAACTTGATTCCTAAAAGTATATTTAAGACCTCTGGCTATTCAGCAGAGCTTCTTTAAATGAGTCAACACATGAGTTTACAGTGTGGCTGACATGAGCTAGCGCTTCACAAGTAATGGAGGAGCTCATTTTCATTTGATAATCATCATATAGCCGTCCTAGCAGCATGGTATCACCGTAAGAAAACGCAACATTTCTGATGTCCAGAGTCATAGCCATAAGCCCTTAACCTGTAGTAAAAACAAGTGTAAAACAGCTATCTTTTATATGGTGAGATAAGAGAATACATTGCTTTCATCATATTTTGCTCAAAAAATATTAAGAGTTGGAAGCAGGATATGATCAAATGCAAAAACGATAAATAGAACATGGATCACTTAAAGAATCTATGAAATCTACACAACAGCCAATGCTACATGAGACTTCAATGACTAAAAGTAAAGTACAATCTGTGTAAAAGACACAATGTATGTCCTCCTTACATTTAGGAGCATAAGGATTTCAACCTGTTTCTTCACCTTTCAGCAGCATTCATTTTTTCCTCCTACACCAGGTAATACTCCAAACTCTGTAAAAATAAAAAGCAGTTTTAAAGTGACGGATACTCACGGTGTGTCGAGCTTCTTGAATTCGGGGATGGGCTCAGGCTTCTTGCGTGACATGAACCAGTAAATGACAAGGCCGACAACCAGGGAGAAGAGGAAGAGGTCCAGGTTGCTGAAAAGAGGCTCCTCTTCAGCCTCGGTGTGGGTGGTGGTCTCAGCATCCATGTCTGTCATGTTGACACTCTACATGAGAACAGAGCAAACATGACTATTAGACCAGTCTACCATGAACAAAAAAAAAAAAAAAAGAAATCGAAAAAGAAAATTGACAAAGTTTATAACTAAGCTATCGTTTTTTCCAAAATCATCAAATATTTGCCTCACTTCCCTTTGGGTATTTGGACTGTTAGACTAAAGCAGCAGTTTTGACTCTGGAAATTAATTCCAAAGCCCATCATTATCCTGCAACGATATTATATTATCTTATATTGATTATATCTACACATGCAACAGTGTAGATTATATCTACAACAGTGTAGATTATTTCTACACATGCAACACTTTACCTGTACATGTTCCCCTAAATGCCTTTCTTACACAGACGACTGTCTGTTTTTCACAATGCGTCATGAACTGGTTTAACGAAAGTTGCAGGGAGAGCAAGCATTAATTAAAACCTGCATTTTAAGAATCTGTCACGGGTCTACAGGCTTGGGGTAAATTTCAAACTGAACAAAACTGGGGATCCATAAAACTGGTTAAAGTGCTGCACATGACAAAATGATTGCTAACATACATGAGCAGTAGTCTACATGCCACACCATACAATGATACCATGTGTGCAAGCAGTACTGCACAATAGGCTCTACATGCTATAACACTGGGACCATTTGCTTTCGATAAACAAGATTTTCTTTGTTTTTGCATCAAAAAGCATCTCTTACCACACTGAGCACGAAAGCACTTCATGTTCTGACTGCTCAAGTTTCTATTAGGTTCAAAGTATGAAAAAAAATAAGATCATCTTACAGCTAATCCAGTAAACTGGCTAGTCCACAACTACAGAACAATCTGTTTGACACGATAATGTGTACACTCACTCAACAAAACAATGGTTTGCACACTTCTGGGCTGCTGACTCACTGATATATCAAATAAATCACTTGAGCTATTATGTCCAGAAGTACCTGCATGCCCAGTAGGTACAGAAGTCACAGTTCATTGAGGCTTTTCAGATGAACACCCAACATGGTCAAAAACACTTTCCGGTCAGTCATTTCTAAATAAAATGTTCCAATGATGTCTTCACAAATCAGTGTAGTGCATTTTATGTGTTATATTTTGTACTGGAACGTTGTCTATAATTGGCCAACATGGTTTAGAAAATTGACTATCAGTTGATTGACAGCAAGCATCTCAAATCAGACAATGAAATTAATTTTTTCCTCAGAGCTTTTGTCATGACTGTAGCTACACAGCAGCTTTGTTGTTCTGTTTAATTGGTCTATGAAAACTGTACTCGCTAGTTGTACTTAGCTAGCTATTGACATTCATTTGTTCGCAATATGTTGACTGAGATACATTTATTCTTTATCTGATCTAAATTGATGCTATGCTTACCAAAGTGCTTATTTAAAATATGTGATATGTATTGAGGGAACATTTTATGTTGCAAAAGTAACTTAGTCAGCGGTTTCTGGTGGACAAATTATGTGAGAATGACATTGTTTCTCAATGACCTCTGACATTTCTGCATAGCCATTTGTTTTTTCATTAACTGACATATCATATAAGTAAGATTTATCCACAACAAGCTAATAACAGTCAATTTATCAGTCTTGAAAGTAGCAACCCAAACACACTCAGTTGGCAGTTTGTTAGGTAAACATGACTAAAGGCCTGCAATAAATTCTGCCTTTGTGAATGGTATTATAATATTAAATCATTTTAAATGACTATTTTACCTTTGTTGGACAGCAGGTAGTAAAGAGGGAGGTAAAATAGGGGGAGTGAGGGGGGCAATGTATGCAACACAGCTGGGATCAAACAAGAAACAGCTGCGGTTACATTACACACACTTTAAGCATTTATGGTGCAGTTGAATTGTATTAAGTTATACTCAGAGGTATATTATGTTCACCCTATTTATATCAATGAGGGTAAAATATTATTATAATATTAGTTTTAGCAAGATGTACCTTATAAATTGACAACTGAGGTTAAGTCTGATCATCCAGGAACGAAGGTAATGATCACACACTACATCGTTTACACAGCAACAGTGTCTCCTGTCTGTTGTAATGTATCCATGCCGACGACGTGTCCCAGCAGAAAATGAAAACACAAAAACCTCCTGTGTCAAGTTCACAGCGTGTCTTACTTGTACAAATACAAATGTACAAACAAACACAGGCTATTTTTATCTTTCTTGTTGATTTCACACACAGTGATGTATAAAAGACGAGACCGTGATCGATGAGGAGAAGCACTTAACTTAAGTTAACCTCAAATGTTCCTTAATGTTTTAGCGGGCTGGTCAAGGAAAAGCTGTCTAAAGACTGCCAGCTATCCCAAACATATCTGACACAGTAGGTGAAGCCACACACTTGACAGACGCACTGTATACACTGTTCAAGTGTACGTAACTACTGACTATCACATGGTGTATTCAAAATCATGTGAGACTTTGGATAGTTGCCAGCGGCCCAAAGTAAAATACACTTTAATTGCTGTTGCACTCGGGGATGTAATCGATCAATGAATCAGACATGATTGAGGTTCACTGGAGTTCGTGCTAACAATCACGTCTTCTGCTTAAAGCAAATAACGCTAGTTGTGTAACAGTCGAGATGGTGGCACCAGAGTCCGACAGCGTGTATGAAGTCCCACGTGAAAGTTAACGTAGACACCAGTTTAATTTACTTCAGTTGGGTTATGACATAGCTGCTGAGGTATTTTCTTTTTACAAAATAACACCGGCGGTCAAACAAAATTAAGAAAATGCCCAAGACAGCCAGCGGGAATGGATTTTAGGGCCCCGACTATTCCCTGGACCGTGACAACTCTGGCTGAAAACATTGTCAAAAAAATACAGGGTTGTACAGAGACAAAACAGTGTTGGCTGAGACATGACGTGTAAAGCTCATTAAATGATACATATTTCAACCTGTACACGCCGAGGAAACGACTTGCTCCAAAGACATACAAGTTAGCCTCAGTTTGCGTAACATAGGAGTCAGCACTTCAGTTAAGCTAACGTTCAAGCATCACTGAAAGAGCTAAGCATTTCCTCTCTTTTTCCATTTTCTAGCTCGGTGTTAATCTATCATCGCTGTCGTGCAATTTCCACAGACTGCCACGCACTCTAACTCGTAAAACAATTTAAAGATGTGAGCTTGCTCTTGCGCTTACCTTCGCCTCCCCTCTTTGTGTTACACTCACACTGTGTTCAACGCGGAAGGAAACTTTACGCCAGGTAGGATCAAACCAAATGGACCCTGGCAGCGGGGGAGGACACTCACACTTACAGCACCAATTACATCTAATTCAGGGATATTTGTATTTTTTACAAAGCTACATATGTGTGTTTTTGAAATAAACATGCCTGGTCATATCGACTATTAAAAGTAACAACGTTTATTCTTAATATCGATGGACACGTGTTTCGACATGGATCAGTCGACAAAGACATTACCTAATGTCAGTGTGCTCAAGTAACCCGCAGTAATAGATAACTTTCGAAGTGCAGCAGGCTAAGGATCATGGTTATGTAATATCACTAAGAGAACAGACCGTGGCTCCCTGACAGAATGAGAGGCACAGTCATTAAACACGTCCTCCTCAACTTCAAGGATGTTTATGTTCACAGTACCAAGGGCATATGTTAGATTACTATGTTTAGCTAGTCGTCCAGTGGACGGACTATCCAGATTATTTACTGAAGTAAAACTACAAATGCCACATAATAAAAATGACCAGAGTGACCCTGTCAACAGCGATGGAAAGTTACTTAATTATTATATATATATATATATATATATATATATATATATATATATATATATATATATATA
>JBBMOE010000020.1:4115424-4253482 GCA_037975065.1 Chaetodon trifasciatus | reverse complement strand
ATATATATATATATATTTTTATCATGTATTTGTTTTGATATTTCTGTCCTATTATTTACATCTTTGTATTTTCTTATGTTGTGCTTTTTTTCCCCCAGTATCATTTGTCTATCTGTCTTATCCTTTATGCGTCAATCCACTACATTTCAGAGAGAAATGGACTACTGTGTAGTTTAATCTTTAACAATGAATCATATTTTATAAGCTTATCACAGGTTTTCTACATAAAATCATGCAAAAGAACTAGTTCCTATTGCTTCCACATGGACGTTGTGGAGGAAGAAATACAGTATCTACTTCTCTAATGTGTAGTGAAGTAGATGTTTAGAGTAACAGAGAATGGAAATACTCAAGTAAATTACTTTAAGAATTGTACTTAAATACAATGCATGAGTGAATGTGTTAGGTTACATCACTATGGCCTCCAGTTAAGATCAGATTTTGCATAACTAGCTAACCACAGGGAGAAAATATTTGACTAATGCAACATAAGATGTAGTTTTTAATCCTTGCAGGGATACCCAACTTTAGCTCAACCAGATAAAAGAAAAAAAAAAAAAATCAAAATATTCAAACACAAGCACAAAAGTAGGAGTACTAAAAAACATCTTCATGTGTTTCTGTATTATATGATATACTTTATCTTTTAATCATTGTCTTTTCACATAGGAGTAATTTTACTAATTATACAAAGATAGGAACACTGATGTATTGTCATTATTTAACCTTTAATGATGATTGAATATTAATTAAACATTTTCAGCAGTAATGATGACATGAGCTTTCATTTGCAGAAGACACAACATTAAGTATCACAGACTCTTAGATTTCTGATTCCTGCTCTTGACCTTCTGACGGACCACAGCAACAGTCGTGAAGAAGTTTCCCATGAACAGAATAAGGAAGCAGAGACCACACATCAAGACCTGGCATCACATGGAACATAGAGACCAATACATGAGTGAGCATAATAGTTTTAATTCATTGTTCAGCTTGTGGTTGATTTCACCATAGCCATACAGATGATAAGGCCTCTACTGGTGTAAGCATACTATATAAGCAAATAGGAAGTCTTAATGCTGGCTGGATGATAGATAAATTGTTATAGTAAATATTTAACTTTTAAGAACCAGATGAAATTGTGAAACTTGGTGACTGAAGTACGGACCTGCCATTCTTTACAGTCTGGACGCTGAGCCAGTCTGACGAGAGACAGGCTGTTGAAGAGCTGCCAGAACTACAAGACAGAACATGACAGCATGGTTTATTTTGTGAAAACTAAATGTATACGCTGCAGTATGCAACACAGAGACATGCTAAAGGTCATGCTGCTATCCAGATCACCTAAAAACATTGTGTCAAATCGTGACGCTGCAGAGTTACATGAAGACATCAGCATTTTCTGTGTCACTCGGGCTAAACCATGACAATGCACAATTTTTGATGCAAACTAAGCAGCAGTTAAAGGACATTTCTCAACTTCAGCTTCAAATCACGTCTGTCACAGACTGTACTCACATGACCAAAAAAGAGGAAGGGCAACAGAAACGTCAGCCCTTTCCACATCCACGACTGAAATCCCTCTAAAAACAGGAAGCAGACAAGAGTTTAAATCACTTTGTTTTAACTCCCATATCTGTTTATTAGCAGCAGTGACGATGGGGAGCCCCAGACACGCCTGATAGAGCATCAGTGCTTCTCATGACTTTGGAATTGAATTTTCAGTTATGTTATGCCTGGCTGAGTGCGCCTGTGTTCTTTGTCCTTGGCCAGCGTATCTCACCCACGGTCAGATCCATGTTGTGTCTTTCTCCCAGAGCTCGCAGTCTGTACAGACATCCACTCTGATAATAGCACTGCAGACACTGAACAAAACCTGTGTGTTCCACATGGAAGAAAAACTGATCAGTTTAATTCAGGAAAGTGTGAACCATGAGTGTATTTCCAGCACTGTGATCTTACTTTGATAGATGGAGTAGGCAAGGAACTGGTTCCTGAATATCTTGTACAGGTTCCCATCTGGCCTTGGGTGTGGGAGAGATGTAATTTGTTCATAAAAACTACAATTTAAGTTGATGCATTTTTCTCTAACAGGAAAAAAATAGAATAATAGAGTTTCATTGCTTCTTAACCTATTATTTAAGGGGTTTTATCTTCCTCTACTCACCATGTTAGCATTACACCTGACAAAAAAGCTGAGATGTAGTGATGAAAAACCCACCAGCCTTTGATCCTATGATGCAGAACTCAGTTTAGACTTTTATTTGACATGTTTTTAGGTCAGAGAGCTACGAATATGTTTTCTTTTTTTTCATGAGATATATGGTCGTTGCATTTTCAATATTTTGATAGGGTGGTTGGCTGACCTGGAGCCGTTGGTGATGAGGATACTTTCCCTGATTGTTAATGTACAGTAGTACCACACAAGCAGGAAGTTGAGGATTGCATCAACAAATCTAAAGTCAGAGACAAAAGACAAGTGCTGGATGTGAACATACGGTGTCCATATAATAAACTTATTGTATGAGAGATATGTGACAATGCTTACCTGTAGGTCACAAAGGAATAGCACATGAGAGAGAACAGCAGCAGGAGGACCGTGAGGTATAGCTTGAACTTCTCATATTCATCTTTGTAGGCAAATCTGAAAAGGATGTGACAAATTCAGGTTTCAATATACAATACAAGGCTTTTCAGTACTACTGGAGTAGGTAAAAGTCAACAGCCAAGAAAATGTTTGATTTTGGGAAATGAGGGATCTATTTGATATTAATTTAAAGTACTAGTTAGATCAAATAAAAACCGTTTCACTGTGTGAAAGTTCACAGATAAATCTAAAGTAGGGCTGAAAAATGTTGTGTAACCACATAGATGTTACCATGCACATGAATAGCAGACTTGATATTCAGGTTTCTACCCATTACTTACTTTGACTGCTTGCTGAAGAGAGTCACATTCACATTTCCAAGAACCAGACTGAGGTACAAGCTGCAATATGAAATAATAATATTATTTTTGAATTGATGTAAGGAAATAAAAGTAACTGATGCAGTTTTATGTATTTAATCAGAGCAATGACATCAAGTTGCAGGTTTTCCCTCTGCTTTTGATTAAATAGAAGTCATCACCCATTTTTCTTGGGAAGGAAAGCTTCCATTTCAAAGAAAGCATTTGGTCGCATCTTTATTTTCTCTTTGATTTCACCCAAGGTTTTAGCATCTTCTTCTGATCGTCCTGTGCTGCATCTGATGGATGATATAAGAGCATAGGAGCATAGGGTTGGTCTGTAACATTGACATGTGTGTGTGTGTGTGTGTGTGTGTGTGTGTGTGTGTGTGGTGTGTGTGTGTGTGTGTGTGTGTGTGTGTGTGTGTATTGAGTTGAGAGGGTTCCACTTTGTCCATATCAGCAAGTATTTCTTTCACCCTTTGTCCAAATAAATGTGTTTGACCAGATGTACTGTTTCTATATGTATACTATAGATCTGTGTCAGTTCAAGTTTGGTTGTGTGTGTGTGTGTGTGTGTGTGTGTGTGTGTGTGTGTGTGTGTGTGTGTGTGTGTGTGTAAGCTTACCTTTTGACTCGGTGGGACATCTCCTTCAGTCTTTTGCGCTGACTGGAAATGGAGGAGGAGCAGCTGTTCTGTAGCTTAGATATTTCATTTAGTTGCTGTAAGTACATTCTGTGTTTCTCCTGGGTGAGAAGAATATGAGTCATATCAAAGAAATCAAAGAATTCAGATCAAAGAAAATGTGTATTAGAAGAAGCATTTTACACTGTTTTGAACTTCTGGTTTTGATAGATTGCAGTCTGGACCACAATCATATCTGACATGACATGATATCTGACATGAAACTGAGCAGATGTTTGGCAGCTTTACAAGAGATTTAACTCCTTCATATAAAATTAAAAAATGCCATTATGTCTACGTATGCAATGAATCATCAGTTTCCTACCTGAAGTTGTTGATACTCCTCTTCCAGGCATTTCCACTCCTCCAGAATGGATGTTAAACCTTGAGACATTTTATAATCACTAGTTTACACACTCAATTAAAACAAAACCAGTAAGTATTGTTTAACTACCAAGAAATGACTCGGTCACAGTGCTATGTTCAAGCATTTCTCTCCAGTGTGTGTGTCACATCTCCAGACAGTTTATTGCACAAAGTGAACTTTGACTGGTGCAAAAGGGCAAAATTTTGACTTGGACATTGTTCTGAGGAAGTTCTTTGCTTAGAACATCACAGAGCAAAAAGCAAAAGGATATTGTTGACTATATTTTATACAATGCGGACTAAAGATCTACTTTTTTACATTTGCCATGATTCACCCAGCTCCTTGTTAGCTAAATCATATTCTATCTTTCTATATATGCTGTTCGTCACTTACATAGCTGCACATGAGCAACACCTGGTGGATGAGAGGGCTAAACCAGTGGTCTACTTATTTTGCCATGGTGTCCAGGGGAAATGTGGCTTTTGGAATTTGATAGCAATTATTTTGAAAGATTTATTAATTTAAATAATTGGATGTGAAAATGGTGTGTTTTTTAAAATTGTACAACCTGCACAAAATAGAATGACAAAAGCCAGACAGAGAGATGTTTTGACACAGTGCAAATTCCAGTTTGATTACATTTATAGAGATAACACATTTATTGATCTGTTCTCTGTAATCAAATAAAAACCTAAATTAACAGTTTAAGAAAAAAATAAGTAGAAGAAACTGCAGGTCCAAGTCAACGTAAATGCACAGTATGTTGTGACAGTCAATAATAATTAGATGATAGATAGATAGATAGATAGATAGATAGATAGATAGATAGATAGATNATAATTAGATGATAGATAGATAGATAGATAGATAGATAGATAGATAGATAGATAGATAGATAGATAGATAGATAGATCACCAAGAACATAATGGGGTCCTCATTAACACACACAGAAAAATAAAATACAAATTAAACTGCGTTATATCAAAAGGACCAAAAAATCTGTATTAAGCCAGCCATAATAATCAGAAAACAAATGAAATAACCCTGCACGTAATACAGGAAACCTGTGCTGGACTGTGATGTGTCATTACAGCAACCAGGATAAGATTAAGTAATTGCAGTTATATTTGGTTTCGTAAAAATTATTTCTACCAAAATACGTAGTTACTCAAAATGTGTCGGAATGACGCTTTTATTCTGAAATACTGGGGCGGAGGGCCATGGTTGATGCCTTGGGGAGTGCGTCACGGCGCATGCGCAGACAGCTGACAGCGGCCGGTAAGTGTTTTGTCAGGGACAGCTGTGTGGTGCAAAGCTCACTGGAGCTGTGGAAGAGAGACTGGTACATTATCTGCATATCAGGTAGCTTAATGTGTAGGTTCCTGACTACTAATTAAGTCATACTGGGACTGCCTAGTCTAGCCAACACGAAAGAGAAAGAAAACCCAAACAGTTTGATGACAAAGGTAAGATTTCATACTGTGAGCTCGAGCCCAGCACAGCTAGCGTTAGCCTGCTTTAGCTAGTTCACTGTCGTCAGTTAGCTGGTCAGCGATCATGTCATTAAATATTTGTTGCAATGGCGTATTGTTATGAAGAAAGATGTCCGTAATGTTATCTAGCTGACATATTAATGCGAATCCTTTCTGCCTCACCGAGAGCAAGGCAGCTCAAGCTGTCCCACAGACAATGAATGAGCGGCTGAGTGGCACAATATCATTTGAAACTTAAAATCTTAAACATTTTGAGCAGCAGTTCGTGCCTGACATCTGATGGTTGTCAGGCACAAACTGGTTACTAGTCTGGTTGCAAGTCATTATTGACTAGTTTATTGTTAGCATGTATATTATTAGCATTTTGGCTCTTAATAAATCATTATAAAGCACTTATGAATGCCTTATAGGAGGTTATTAAGGGAAAACTCTTAGGTAGTTGTCCAGTAGTTGTACAATATGATCATGCAGAACAAGGTATTAGTGCTGTATAATGACTTATAAGGAGCCAAAATGCTGCTAATATGCATGCAACTTGTTAATGGTGAATATGTACACCTTTAATATTTTTTAATAATATGTGATGGTTCTCACTTGCAAAGACTTTTTACCTCCATAATGTAATACTGAGTTTGGGGCTGCAGGTCAACTGGCTGTTTCTCATTTTGGCTATTTTATTGCTCAATGTTGCAAAATTGTCTAGGAAAACCAGACACAGCCTGTGGGTTTTTTTGAAATCCTGCTTCACTGTTGTTATTAACTTTTAGTGGGTTGTGTTGCTTTCCAGCTGCCCGTTCAAAGATGTGTGCTGCCGTGTACGTCCTGTCAACGGTAACGGGCTACGTGCTCACCTCTGCCCTGCTGCTCAAATGTCCGAATCTTTTGCACAGGAGGAAGCGAGAGGCTTTCCTCGGCAGGCACATATCCCATCGTGGAGGTGAGCCAGTGGCTCTCTTTCTCATTTCAGCATTTGTCATGTATGCATGTCATTGCATATATTTGATTTCTGTCTTGAGCCTCAGGTTCACAGCACCTGTCAGCAGCTGCAGAGTACTGCATCACAGTAATCATGTTTGGACTGCTGTGAGTTGAATAAGCGAAGTTAGATGAGTATAAGTGAAGTTATTTTGACTTTTAGTTCTCACTAAGACTGGCTAGGTGAGGCTCTTAACATGTTTTTAATGTATTTGCATGGTTTTGGTTACATTGAAGTGCATTTAGTACAGTATTTCCATCAGACAGGATGGTTATTGTTATTCATTTTGAAGTGTGCTGCTGTAATTATTACAGGACATTGAATAAAGCAGCATACACTGTTTCTTGACCATGCAGGGCCCCCAGAGGGTCATGGGTGTCCCTGTTTGGCCTTTTCTAGCAGTGAGGGCAACGTTCCCGCTGTGGGTCCCGCAGTGATGTCAATATAAAATAACACTGCACCATACATCAGAATCAGAATCAGAATCAATAAAGGAATTCTGATTCTGATTCTGATTCTGACATTCTTGCATTGCAGGTGCAGGTGAAAACCTGGAGAACACCATGGCAGCTTTCAAGCAGTGAGTAGAAACCTCAGTCACAGTGACAAAGCTCTCTGCCGTTTGCCTGCACGTATGAAACATAACTGCTGCTTGTACGTGTGATTGTGGGCAGTGTGTGTGTCATTTGAGCTCAGTCGTGGTCAGTTTGTGACCACAGTCACACAGCTATAAACTGCTAGAAACGCTGCAGCTATAAACACAATATGTTTGTTGGTTCATGCAGTGCCGTGGATCTCGGAACAGACATGCTGGAGTTGGACTGTCACCTGACGAAAGACGAACAGGTTGTGGTCTCACATGACTCCAACTTGCAGAGGTCCACCGGCATCGACGCCTACATCTCTGACATGGCCTATGCTGTGAGTTACTGTTCTGCAACGTCTCCTTTAACATGCAAAAGACACAGAGGTTGAGAAGGCCACAAATATTTGAGTTACAAACTCGAACATTTGTGAGAATTCAAATAGCAGTTCCACGTTGTGTTCATGTATAAATTGTGTAAATGAGGCAGCAACATTGATGGATCATGCTCTGAACATGTGATATGTCACATGGTGAACTTTTGCCAGATTAAGAAAAATCTAATCCAGCAGAAATTCTTAGTGAGGCAGTTGGTAAATTGTCGGTCACTCAGGATTCCTGCTCTGCTCTGTTCTACGCGTCTTTGATGCAGAGTATACACAGCATACAGTGAAACAAAGGCCCTTGTTTTCCTGGGAAGCCTTAAATGACTTGATACCATAATTACATTTGTGGAACCAAAGACTCACGTCACAGTTTGACTGCTCTTTGACTTCGTAGTAGAGTGATGCACAGAAAACTTCACATAAATCTTGCTGTGATGTGTCCTTGCTGGCTCTATATTAACTGTCATTGATGTGAACACCCTCTGTCACATTCATCTCGCCACCTCTGGGTGTGACCTGACGTCGCAGGCTCTGACTGTATTTCTCATCTGTTAACCACTGACTGCTCTGTGCACTTTGCAGGAGCTCCCTCCGTACCTCTGCAAGCTGGGTGTGACTTTTCAGAGAGGTGAGCATCACATACACTTGACTGCTGTGACTGCTACAAAGCTAACACCACCCACACACAGATGCATATCTGCAACATCAGTGGCCAGTGTGCTCCTCAGGGATTTCAGTGATGTCTGTGATTTGGATTTGTGTATCAGAAAACATGAATATTGTGTTTATTTGAAGTTTGCCTGTCCGTTAATACAATGGATCAATTCATCTGCAGCAATAATATAGCTTAACTTTACAATATGTTGGCAAGGGAGCCGGAAAGCCACAGTTAAAATGATTGATACCAGCCTGGTATCATGCCAAAGCAAGTGATAGGCCCACACCTGCTGGTACTGCACCTTCATACATATATGTGCATTTTTGATGCCTAGGTGAGGCAAAGCGATCAGCAGCTGTATTAGATGCTTTGGCGTGAGACCGGGCTGTTAATTCACTTGGGCCGATGTGCCCCCTCCTCCTCCATCATGTTGAGTATATCTGAAGCTGACTGGGGTTTCCACTTGTCCTTGTGCAGAGTGTTTCTGCGAGGGGGGAGAAGACAAACGCATCCCTCTCCTCAGGGACGTGTTTGATGCGTTTCCAAATACTCCGGTCAACATTGACATCAAGGTCAACAACGACAGGCTCATCAAAAAGGTGTGTGTGTGTGTGTGTGTGTGTGTGTGTGTGTGTGTGTGTGTGTGTGTGTGTGTGTGTGTGTGTGTGTGTGTGTGTGTGTCTCTCTCTCTCTCTCTGTGTTCCTCCTATTCTGTCTTCTTCTGGTGCTTTAACCCTCTTTTTAAACAACTTTTTCCTCTCTCTGTTTCTTTTTGTTTGCTAGTTTCCGACATAGTCACATCTGTTGAGCAGCAGTTGCTATTCACAGATTTTTGTATGCCCTTAAAAGCAGCATTAGTGGGTACCTCATTGTGCAAAGTCGTATGTACATAGGCTGCCCATAGTGGTCATTTTGGCCCAAAATTTCTGAAAAACTAAGAGGGTTACACTCACACCTGTGCACCATGTATTTCATGGAGTTTGTGTAATGATGACTCTTTAATCCTTGCAGGTCTCTGAGCTGGTGGTTAAGTATGACAGAGAGCACCTGACCGTCTGGGGCAACGCCAGCAACCAAGTTGTAAAGAAATGTTACCAAGAGGTACATTTACATAAAATGTGAAATTCAGTTTACCTGCAGGCCCCTTGAAAAGCATTTGCTACCAGTAATAGTATTATTAATAGCAGGCCTGTGTTTGTGTTTTGCAGAACCCACGTATTCCAGTGTTGTTCAGCCTCCCCAGAGTTTTGCAGCTGTTAGGCCTCTTCTACACCGGCCTTCTGCCCTTTGTGCCCCTCAAGGAGCAGTTTCTGGAGATCCCCATGCCTTCTATTATCACCAAGTAGGCTTGCACACATACACGTATCAATAGGATTTACTATAAAAGAGGTGCACTTACAGCTTACAGGAGAGGCTGCAGGCAGTAAACCTGAACTCTGCTGGTTGTTGAACAACATGGCCACAGTTCTAGTTTGTCAGTAAGATGCAGCAGTAACACTCGACTCTACCAGAGGAGATCAGTATCTGTCTGTTTACAAGCACACGACACTTGATAGCACTAGGCTGGTACTTTGACCTCTGTTTCAACATGGGGCAAATTACCACTTTAACCTTTTAAAAAGGCTGCATTGACATTTAGCTGCTGCTCAGTAATTAGCTGAAGGAAACTGTTCTCTTAATGCTACTGTTTGATCTCCATTTATAGTTAAAAAAAACTTAAATGGTGATCTTGTTTGTCAGTTTGTGGAATTGAGCGTTCGTTATAGACCTTGGAAACACTAGTTAAGAACAAGTCTCAGCACAGTGTCTGTGTACTGGGCCTTCATCACATCTGGCACATGTGGCGAAGGCTGAGAGATGTGGCTGAAAGCCCTGGAAATCTTCCAGTGAGTAGACTTTGAGCTTATAATTGTTTGTGTGGGATAGTTTATTTTCAGAACTTTGGCTTGATGTTTTTATTACAGTGGACTTTTAAAAGTTACACACTTTCACTTTGTTTTCTCTAACTAAATGCACTT
This sequence comes from Chaetodon trifasciatus, assembly GCA_037975065.1. Lineage (NCBI taxonomy): Eukaryota > Metazoa > Chordata > Actinopteri > Chaetodontiformes > Chaetodontidae > Chaetodon > Chaetodon trifasciatus. The sequence goes on along the minus strand of JBBMOE010000020.1, from coordinate 4,243,369 downwards.
TTAATCACTTTTCCTTTTATTACCAGAGGCACCTGATATGATTGGCTCAGGTGTACCTGTCGCACTCTGTTCACTGGTCGATTCTGTGCAGTGTGTCCTTTCTGTCTCTGGTATCTGGGCCAGAGTGTTGTTTGAAAGTTGATCTCGCTCTCTAATTAAGTCATTAAAAGAAACATTGACACCCCTCGTCCACAGAGTGCGTGTTAGCGGATCATAAAGATCAAGGTCATAGAGGAGATTATACGTACGTTCTGAACATTCATTAAGGATTAACAAGGATTACAAACACTCTTACAGTTTCACTGTCCATTCATCTATCACCACTCTGCTGTGTTTAATGTACTCCACAAATTATTACCCGATGAAGCCGTGTTGTTGTTTGACGTCTGTTGCAAACATTTTCTCCCAGCCTGTTTCATCTCTTTTTTTTTTTAAGTTAATGATTTCCTTCATTTCCGAGAATAAAGACAATGTGTTGTTCCATCCAGATGTCACAGGCTGTACTTGACCACAGTAAACATGGCTTATTATTTTGCACCTCTGATCACCTGTAATGCAAAAGAGAAGTCTGACTGTGGCACCCACATCAATGGGATGTCACTTTTTTACATGTTTCCTGTGCGATTTTGTTTTTTTCAGACTTAAGGATCCAAGCAGATTGACTAGGAGCCAGCGTCTCATCACCTGGATGGCCGACACGTAAGTCACTGATTTGTCTGAAGATTTGAAAAAGTCAGAGTGGCTGAATCTGTGAGTGTTTGCAATTTTAAACTTCTAGAAACTTGTGCATAGCTCTGACTTTGTTCATGTATTTTCTTCTGCTGAGCACATTTGTGTTTTTGAGGAGTGCTGATACTTAGCTGAACAGAGCCACTGGGAAGAATTGTGAGGCCTCATTACAAAATAATACACAAACATTACTGCGTGACCATGATTAATGCACTTTCACAATGCTACAACTACTCTTCTCTGTAGCTTTGCTATATTTGCAGATTCTCCCTGCAGACAAGTGTTTATTTTTCTCTTGCAGCTTGCTGATGAGGAAAGCTCTGTTTCAGCATCTGACTGCAAGGGGAATACAGGTAAAGCTGCTGTTACGTGCCCTCTGTAGTAGTCCTCACTGTCCTGAACTCCAGACTGGTTTGCTTACATGACAGAGGCCTTTTTTATACAACAGTGTTTCCAGTGTTGACACGAACATAGCTCAGAGCAGCCAGGGACAGAACTGGGTCAAGGTTAAGTCACTTTATCTGTGTTAAGTTTACTTCCAGGAATGACTGAAAAGGTTTTCCCTAGTATGAAATATTGATACTGAGCCTGGCTCTGTGCTGAGGGCTGTTTGTTGTGGTTGCAGTGTTATGCTGTAGTTAAGAGCAGTTACTGGGAAATGTCCAAGGTCCCTACAAGTTCATAAATAGGCTCGAGTGGCCGGTAAGACTGCTGTTAGAGTACAGAAGCATTCTTGAGCCTTGTGCGACTCCCTCCACTGTGTGATGTGAGTGCATCTGGTTTCAGGTCTACATTTGGGTGCTGAACGACGAGGAGGACTTCCAGAGGGCATTTGACCTGGGAGCCACGGGAGTTATGACAGATTTTCCCACCAGGCTTAAAGACTTCATGGACAGGAATGGCATTTGTAAACACAAGTGACCTGCCAAAATCTACCTCACCCACCCCCCACACCAGTGATTATCCTTCAACCTGACCTGACCTGCCAAACCAGCCCCCCGCACACACACACAGGCACCCACTTTCATGCATTCCAGCAGGGCTGCTCGCGTCGGTAGGGTTCTCCGCCATGTTCTGCACCCAGCACTGCTTTGAGGAAGCAGTTGTTGTACCGATAACACAGACCTCTATGTTTTCAATCACATAGAATACTCTTAAAGCACAGATATATGTTATTGTCTCCATTGAGTTGGGTTATTTGCATGTTATTCGTTCCCTCACGATACACCTCGTACACACACAACAGTCAGTGTATTTACATGCACAAAATATCCTGGCTTTTGTCCTTTTTCTGAAAAAGACAATATCCCTACTCAGCTGTTTACACGGCTCATAAAAATTTAGAATACGCTAATATTCCTGTTTACATGCAGCCGTGCCTACTCTGATTAACAAATGCAGCCTCCCTCTTTCATTCGTTCAGCCACCCTCTTGAAAAGGTCAGCCTTGTGACAGTTTTGCATATCCAAAAGCGTGTTGATATCCAAATCAATCATAGTGTTTGTTTCTCCTTCCAAACAGAAATGTGGGCTTTTGTTTTGTGCATGTGTCTCTGACCCGGCCTCACAAACTGTTGGCTAGTTGGTTTGGTTACAAAGTTGTGTGTCGCAGACTGTGGTGAAAACCTCAGCTGAGATGCATATTCTCGGCTGTATACATGTACAAAGAATGCTCGCAAAAGCCAAATAGTATCAGCAGAAGCCACATATCTTAATCCGAATATGCTACATTTGGAATAAAGCTTAATTTTGTTCATCCAAATGGAATATGTTGTTTACATGACCTGTATTAAAGAGTGTTGTCATCTTCTGAATAATAGAGGAATATTGGTAAAACAGGACAAAATGGTCATTGAAATACAGTATTTGCAAGTCTTACCAGTCTTGAATTTCATAATAGAATGATGGCAAAAGGTTTTTTGTTAAGTTTTACTGGTGTAAAGACTTTATTTTAGCTTTTGTAACACGTTCCAATACGTGACATTTTGCAGTATTACTGCAGTGGGGTTGAAGTATTGTGCTAGTGAAAACACCAGCAGATACACTTTGATGTTGATTTACCAGCAGCTTTAAAATATTAGATTTTTTTTTTTTTTTTTCAATTTGGCTCAGCATATGCAATAATACTCTAATGTGCTGGGACAGTTATATGTGCCAGATGCAGCCAAAAAGTTGCTGTGAAACAAGAGGCTGCAGGCACAAGTCCTCATCTGCATTGAGATTTCGAATGAGCAGCACAGCAGCGAGAGCACTGAGGTGGGTTTAGCCGCTGCTTCATATTTACAATTCAAAGGCACATTCAGCTGAACTGTGGTCTGCTCTGAAAATCCTCTGTTTTTGTTTGTTGTTCTTTATGGACAGCGGTTGTACGTTGCATTGCTGTGTTGTATGTGTATGTGTAGTTGCTTAGTCTCTGGATTTTCCTCTGAATCAAGTGAAATGACTGAAGCATCATTTGTCCATTAACGAAGCTGAGAGATTTTATGCACACAATAAGGAACTTTGTTTTAGTGACGAGTGGTAACTTTTTCACCCATGATGATGTGATCGTGAACAGCATTCATATTTATGAAATATGGACATTTTGAATGTGCCGGATTTAAAGTGCATGAGCAATACAGAGGAAGCTCTGATGTGTGTTGAGTGACTGCTTCATTGCAGTCACTTTGACTTGAAATGTATTAAAGGTTGCAGCTGTTTTGCAATTCCTCACTGTGGGTGTCACAGCGTAAAGATCATTAGGATTATCATACCACTGACATTCTCTAATCCAAACTTGTGACCACTCAGTGAGGGTCAGTAATGAATGTAGTATTGGTTGAATGTATTGTGTATTGTTTGGTATTTTACAGTCAAAACAGTATTGCTGTTTTATTTTAATTGGTTTGTTGTTTTCATGTGTGAAACCTGCACAGCTGTTAGAGTGATGACTTATATTTTATGTAGTTTTGAGAACACCTGTACATCTCAAAATCATTCTTTGAGGGAAAAGCTTCTGATCTACCAATCTTATGACAGATCTTACAAGAATTAATATCCCCTAGAGTATGTTAATTACATCGTTTGTGCTGTCCTGAGTGTACATTTGTTTTGCATGCCTAAATGAACATTTGTAAAGCTGTTGTGTTCGAGTATTTTGTGATTTTGACAGAAGCACTCTGTCAAAATGCCTTATCCCACATGAATCCGCCATGAAAGTTGATTTACTGAAAGGTTATTGAAAAAGTACGTTTTTATCTATATCAATAAACAATAATAACATTGCCACAAGTGGTATATATTTATAGTATAAGAACAGCTTTAACGCTATCACAAATGTTTGGTAACCACCTGCAGACTGACAGGAGGTGGCGCTGTAGGATGGAGAGAGTTAACAAGTTCACCTCGTAGCGGAAAAGTTAATGATGCTGGACATGTTTTCTTACATAAAAAACACCCGCACAGCATTTTTCTTCCTACTTTTCACAAAAGATCTTTCGGCTTTTCTCCTGCTCGATTTTCTTTCATATCATCTGACGCTCGATGTCAAACTACTCTCAAAGTTCGTGTTCATTCTGAAGAATCTAGTAAAAACTGTGAGATTGCAGTGACCTTATTGGTTAGTCACTTCTGCTCTCCACCAATAAGCTCAGTGTTGCTATGCCTTATCGATAAGCTGATTGGCTGACACGGTTGTCATTTATCCATTGCCAGTGTGATATTTGCCAAAGACCATCAACTGTGAAGTCAAGATAGGAAACGAACAGTAACGTAATAAAGTCCAATCATCCGATGTTGAATTGTATGAAAAAGCAGTGTTGTGATGTCTTTTTTAACTATCTCCTGTGAAACAGCTTGTGAAAACGCCAATCCAGAATTAGTTAATAAAAATAGCATAATGACAATCGACTTCATACTGCATTCAGCCATTTAATGCAAACAGCAAATGCAACAAATGGTCACGTTAAATATCCGCCACTCGACGAAATATGCGCATGCGCAATGCTGTGTTTTGCCAATATTCCCTACTATGTACGTGTTATAACAGTTTAAGGAACAGACGTTCTGAATCATGTCGCCAAACCTCAAAACAAGACAGAAAAAAATCCCGCTGAAAACTCACCGTGTCCTGTTAAATAGAGGAAGTCGTCCCAACGGTGTAACGGTTTTCTGCGAACACGGAAGTGGGTGGCAGTGAAGCCTCTCGCTCCGGCTGGCTGCTTCATCACTCTCTCGCTCTGCCTCCTCTAAACTCTGCTGGGCATCATTGCGCGTCAAAACATTGCGTCTCTGCAGGACTTGCCAGGGCCAGGGAGCGGAGGAAATTTGCCTGGGAAGGAATGCGAAAGGGGTTTTAGGATTGGCACTGCTACGAGGAAAACGAGGAGGTGCGACATTTTCTAGGCTACGTGGAGGTCCGTTTTTTCTTCCCTTCAAAGGTAAAAATGATCTCCTCTGCGTTATTTTTCACTGTGGTGCATTTGTTGTTACGCACTGTTATACCGCTCGGTGAAGCTTATTCCTGCGTCGATGAAGACATGTACAGCCTGTTCAATACTTTTAAACCCAGGCAACTTTTAATATAGACCGCAGGTACTCATGCTGTAACATGACAATAATAAGACAAGTTTATGGTTTCGGATGCTTCACATGATTGTCACAAGTCCTTTCAAGTCTGGACTGATGTTTTCTTCGCGGATGGGATGCTGAGGTGTACTCTGCAGTGGAGCTACAGTATCCAGCGGTTTATTATTAGGACACATGCTGTTTGTGGTGGCTGTCCAGCACGTATGCGCCATCATCCCTGTGCGCGCGCATGGCCGTGCATGCACGTCAGCGGCGATCAATGCGGGCCACCGTGTAGCCTAATACGCTCATGCGATAATAAACTCTGACGACATTCACCTGATTGTCATCGATCTGTCAAAGTCGCTGCAGATGTTCGAGCTTTTCAGAGTGGGTGGCGGCGCGTGTTGTGCGTGTATGTGCGCGTGCATGGGACTGTATGCTTCAGCAATGCTGAACTGAGGCTTCCCCCCCATCTGTGCTCCGTGTGGTGGCTGAAGTCGTGCCCCAGATGAAGTGCGCCACTGCCTGTGACCTGATTCATACCAATAATCACACACACACACACTGTAAACCCCGTGAAACTTCCAAGTTTTTGTTTATTTATTGACGTGTTGAGGCTGTCAGTCTGCCAGCAGGTGGAAATGCTGCATCCCCCCCCCCCCACAAAAAAAAGGCAAAAAAAGGGGGAAATCTCCTAAATAAAGTCCACATGGGTCCATACAGACAGTTTAAGAATAGACACCTTTATCAAGTTACAACCTTTGCACTCTCTGTGATGTGTCTTCATCCCTGAGGGTGCATGCTGATAGTTATTGGTCAGGGATCGAAGATGGTGTCCAGAGAGTTGCAGGCCTTTAAAAGGTGCTCCTTCACATGCAGGGCTTGTGTACATAAACAAAAGTTGTGTACAGTGTGTTGCGCCTACGGTTTCACAGGCCTGACTCTCTCTGACACTCCACCCACTCTGTTTTTTGACACTTTTTGTGACACTTTCATTGTTTATCATCTAAAAGCTACACGCAGAAATGCAATGCAAAGTATATGTGAATATTAATTAAGAGTGTATAAGTTAGACCCAGAATGAACAAGCTCATTTTAAGAGTGTTTCCCTCTTGCTTTTTATTAAACTCTGTAAGGAAATACACAAGCGTAAGTTTACCGAAAACAAGCTGCTTCCTCTCCGTAGAGGACAAAACAGCGACAGACAGAAGAAAATCAGAAGTGAGTACAGATCAAACTTAGCAACAGTAACCAGAGACACACACACACCTGGGATGAAGGAGCATCGCTTTATCATTGAGATTTGATACAGAGGGGGGAGGAGAGACGATGCTCTAATCAGTGATGTCATGCTGCTGTATGCTGCTGGCCTTGGTGGAAGACTGAATGGAGAGCAGCATGAAAGTACATGAAGTACGAGTCCGTGCAGCTCGTGGGCAGTATAGCACACACAGCTCATCCAGCGCCAAGGAGACACTCACCGCTCCTTCCCTCTTTCTTCCTCTGCTCATGTCACTAACTCCCTGTCCCTGTCTTACTCCCCCCCGCACTCCTTCTGTCTCTTCCTCCCCTCTGTCTTTCTCCTGCTCTCCATCATTGTCAGGATCAGCATCAGCAGCGGCAGCATCAGTGCGTTACATAACAAAGGTTTTTTGTTGGGATACAAGGGCCCTTTTGGCTGTTGAGACTCGTGGCACGTAGCCTTTTGTGATGACACCCAGAAATGACCAGAATGGACAGCTCGGTGACCTCAAACGACCCGCGGCAGAAATGATGAATGGACAGAGCGACAGCAGGCAAAATAAACATACAAATAGGCTGAGAGGCACAGAGACGGACGAGGAGGAGACGCAGGCAGGAAGGCGGACAGACAAACACCAGAGACACACACTGAGGCCACGCAGACAAGTCTTCATCCTGACGCGTCAGTTTTGATAACATTTTCCTGCAGTTGGGTCGCTGCGATCAGTTCAAGTCATCTGATCATTTCTGCAATTTGCTCTCCTGTCAAAGAGGTTTGTTTTCTAGCGCAAAGCAGCTCGGACTCTCTCTTTGCGTCAGCGTTTTACAGCTCGTCAGCATCCTCGTTCACACAGACAATGTCGCCTTGCAAAATGATGTCCACCCACTAGTCGTTGAAAAATGTCAAATGGCGTCATCGTCCAGCCCAGATCAGGTCTGGGACATTTAGTTTAATGTGGTGCTAGAAGCCTTGTACTTTATGTCCGCTGGCCTTCTTGTCTTTGCAATTTCTTATTTCTTTTTTTCAAGGTTGTGAGTCAGTCATGAGAAAATCTGTATGAAAGAAACCAAAATAAGCTTTTGATTATGTAACGTGGAGGCCTTCATGTTACATAGTGTCAAAGAAATATGGCCAAAGCACATTTTATGCCTGCCAAGCTAAAGTAATAGCACCTGCATGGCTGTAACTAATGGCTATTTTCATTATCAGTTAATCTCTCTAGTATTTTCTCCATCTGGTCTATAAAATGTCAGAAAAGAGCAAACGACAAACGCTTGTCACAAGATCTCAGTTTTAAGATGTCTTGTTTTGTCCCACCAGTGGTCCAAACCCCAAAGATACTCAGTTCGCTGTGACAGATGAAAGAGCATATCTTCATAACAGAGAGATTGGAACCAATTGAAAAATTGACCATTGATCATCAAAATAGTTCATCCTACAATGACGAGATTTCAGTGTATTTTAAATCACGAGTAAGAGGTATCAGTTTTCATCCAAAGCCACTGGCAGGCTCCAGCACTCTGTTGTGATGAAGTGATTCTTCAGAGTTAATACACAGAGAGGATGGATTATGTATGACCCATGAAAAGATATGTGACACGTGCAATACTATAATCCAGCGCTGCTGTTGAGTGTCCGTCCGTGAAGGCCACATTAGTACCATGATGCACCGTACGTCAAAACGCTGACAGTTCAGTGTAACAGCATCCACGGAGCTTTTTCCCACAGCCGATAGTGAGTCGACATCTTGCCTGTCAGCTGTGATGGACGGGTTCTCGTCTGAACATTGCATTTATATTTCAGACGTTACGCTGCTACTTTTATCCTGAGTGACTTGCAGCAAACGCAGCAGTAGAGGCTTAGAAGGAGAAGCTTAAATTTAATGTAATTAAATTTGAAGCTTAAGTTTGAAGCTTACATCTCCAGATTACTTACAGTACCTAAGGCTAATTACTGAGCTATAATCAGGAAGCTTTTCTTAATTGTTTGGTCTATAAAATGTCCTCATTGTGCTTGTCGCAGTCTAAACAGTCTACATCTAAAAAATGGTCAAAATATGATCACAGAAGATTTGAAAAATTAGCCATTTAAAGTACATTTTTTCATTTTATTGATTAATCCACTGATTAAGTTTTCATAACTTCCACAGCAGCAAAATATAAAAGAATCAAGTGGCAAACGTCTCTGATTAGATCAGAAAATTGTCCTTGTCTCTGTATGACAGGACTCAAATCTCAGAGGACTGGACACTACATAAACTTCCTTGTCCTCAGTCCTGAAATGAGTGAGAGGATAAAACATGCTTTGGGTTAAACATCAGTCTGTGTGTGTGTGTGTGTGTGTGTGTGTGTGTGTGTGTGTGTGTGTGTGTGTGTGTGTGCGTGTCAGGGGTCAACTCTGACAACTGTACTGAGTGTGTCTTTGTGCCCCAATCCCACACCGCTGGCACCGAGTCAGAGGAGAGAAAACAAGGGCACGTCTCACTGCCTTATTTATTTATATCCCCCAGCCCTTCCCATCAGCGCTGGAGCCTCTATCAGCCTCCGTCCGACACTAAAAACAATCATATTGCAGAGCAGTAAAGTAAAGAGGCCTCACTCTCTCTTTCTCTGTCTCTCTCTTGTTTGTCCTGAACTCACAGAGGCCTCCTGCTCCCATTCAGCTTTTTATTAGTTTTTCCAGATGGTTCAGTAAAGACTGACAGGAAGGAGAGGAGACAGAATAGGACAGCAATATGTGAAGGTGATGAAACGACTCATAAAAACCAAGTTAGTGGAGTCATTGCAGAATCTTGTCACAGTCATAGACCTGTAAACTGTGGAAATTATTGACTTTATTTAGAAAGAAAGGTCACGTTTTAACTGAGGAAGAATAGCTGAAATAAGGAGGTAGACAATAAGATGTCCTTTGTAGTGAGGCTCCTCATCAACTTTATGGAAAGCAGCTCTGGGGAGTAAAACTAGATAAAATTTTGTGATCGGTTGTGTTTAGCACAAGAGCTGCAGTGCCGATATCACAGTTAAAGTTGCTTTGACCAATGAAAACATGAGGATTATGGCTGCACCACAAGGTAGAGAGCAGAGGGCCCCAAGCCATTTACTGTCTCCTGTACAGTTAGTCAAAACATACTCCTGTCCTCCTGGCCCTGAGCCTGTGGGACGGGTTCCCAGGCCAGCTCACTAATCTTCTCAGTCACCAGGGCACACCAGCAAAAGTATTTTGAGGGCTCGGTCTATTTGGATATCACGGAGTGAGCAGAGCACGATCCTCACAGTTGTGCTAGGCTAAGCAGATTATCTCCGCAGCCTCGTAGACTTAAACACAGGATGTGAGCTAGCTTTGCTGCCTGCGTGCTACTGCATTGGAGTCGGTGCTGAATGGTTTGAGTACAGGCTAATGGAGTCGGCTGCAATGGTGATTGCTTTCTTTATCAACTATCTACTGTATATTTAATTTTCTGTGCTGCCCATCTGAAATTTAAAAATGTCCGACACCCAAAGGTATTCAGGTACAGCGATGTAAAATGGAGGAAAGTACAAATCCTGGTATTTGAGAAGCAGGAACCAGACAGTGTTGCTCAAACAGGACTGAAATGTTTTGAAATAAATGCTAACATCAGTATGCTAAGATACTCACAACCAAAATGCTAACACGCTGACATTTAGCAGGTATAATGTTGTCGATGTGAAGCATGTGTTAGCATGCTAACATTTTAGCACCAAAGAAAACCCAGGTGAAAAAATATACTTAAATGATACTTTTTGAAGAATGTACAAAGTCCACTTTGTGCTATTTTGGTCACCTTCAGGTATACTTAAGTGTACGCAAGTAGTCCTTGAGTACCACTTAAGTAATATGTGAATATACTTGAAGGTTAAATAGTATGCTAAATTGACGCAACTTTTTACAAACCTTAAGTGTACTGAAGTACACCAGTGGAAATCATGATTCATGAGCATTCAAAACACACAGTACAATTGTATTATAACAGTGTGTTGGAAATATACTTAAAATGAAGTGGAAGTTAAAGTACACTGTAGTTAAGCATGCTAATAGTGTGTTACAATGGACTTGAAAATAAAAATACTTTTCATGTACACGTTACTGTTATTGAAAGTACACTTACAATAATTCATGATACACTTACAATAAAGTACGCTTTTTTTAAGAAATACCACTTTCAGTATTGCAGAATTAGTATATTCAGTTTTAATGCATTTAAGTAGAACTTAATGACACATCTATGACATTTTTTAAAAGTATATGTCAAAAATACTTTAAATGAAGCACAAGTAAAAGTGTACTTATAATGACTTTCCATACTTATATTTCTACTACACTAACGTGTACTACTTTTTGACCTTGGAAGGTGCAGCTGAGGCTGATGGGTTTGTCATTAGTTTTTAGTCATAAAGAAAATACCTGCAAATCCAGTCTGCACTGGACAAATGCAGACAGTTGATGGTGACGCTAGAAGTCAGTGGATCATCAAGTCACTAGGGTTCATCCTCTGGGCACCAGTAAAGTCTGTGCAATTCCATGACCATTCATCCAGTAGTTGCTGAAGAACTGACCAGCAGGCTAACATTGTCATCTGTAGAGCTACACTGCTAGTCTGTCTAAAAATGACTTAAACTAAACAATTTTCAGAATAGTCACCTGTTAGTCTTTTGTCTGTTCCTGCTTTGGTGTTCCACACTGTCCTCTTGGTCGATTTGTTTCTGCACCATGTTTGAATCTCACCTCCTGAAGTAGAATTTCTTTAGTGTTTTCAGTTTGGAATTGAAATGTGAATTTTGGTGACTCAGCCTGGAACACAGGCTCATCAATAATGCATGACGTCTTGCCACATCATCGCTTTTTCAGGCTTTAAGAGTCTCACAGACCGCAGCAGTTTGGAGAGCAGACGATAATCCCATCAGCAGTTATACACCTGTCCCTCAGTGTGCAGCAGCAGTTTAAGGAAGCAGCTGTTACACAACTGTGTAACCATTAGCTGCTCTTCTGTCCTCCCTGCCCTCAGGTGTTCGCCTCCCAACCCACCGCCCACCACGGCCCTCACCTGTGTGTTGCGGTGCTTCCCCTGTGAGCCGACCTGGGCTGGCAGTCCCTTCTTGCACCGCCCGCCAACCCCGCCCATGGTCAGAATGACGCGCTCAAAGACGTTCCAGGCGTACCTGCCGAGCTGCCACCGAACCTACAGCTGCATCCACTGCCGAGCTCACCTGGCCAACCACGATGAGCTCATTTCCAAGGTAACCGACGGCATCGGTGGCGCTGTGTGAACTGACTCATCTTACCAACAGTGGTTGCCCCTGGAAGCCATTAGGCAGGTTGAGGCAGCTAACTATTACAGACTGGAAAAGAAAGCTGAAGTTCACAGGCAGATGTACTTGACTTCATGTTTTACTTGTGTTACTAGAATTTACAGTCTCTTTGAATTTACAGCACAGTTAATATTTATATAATATAATTTACAAGCGTTAAGAGCAATTAAAAGGCCAAATGTTGACGATGTAAAGAAGGGGAGATGAACAGATGAGGAATAAACAGCAGGCTGAAGACACCTGTATGTCTGTGTCAGCTGCTGCCGCAATATTGCCTGTGCCTGGATTATGTTATAAGCTGGTTAGTGAATTGGATTATGAATGCACTATCACTGTTTCCACGTGCGACTATGAAAACACTCCTCACCTGTGTACAAAGACCTTCTGCCAGCTGTAACACAGCTGCACTACATAAATCTGTTTTATGTGTCTCTTGTCCCTGTCTTGCCTGTGGCAAAGAAGATGGCAAGAAAATAACTGCCTGGCTTGTCATGAAGATACTTATAGTCGACCATGATGTTACCAGTAGCATATGGGCTGTTACTGGGAGAGTGTGCACCATTTAAAGTCTATATGTAAATAGACTTTCTGTGCAGGTTTAAAAATAAGAGCTTCTATTAAAGGCACATCTCCAGTCAACATGTGGCGCTTTTCATCAGGAAACCAAACCACAGATCTTATTTGACTGCAGCATTACGGCAATATAATAGCATGCCTGTATTATTTAATAGAGTTATTAGACTGCATGAAAGGGTAGATTCTTGTTCCAGCTGTTTCATCTTTGTCTCATCTTGTCTCTGCAGTCGTTCCAGGGCAGCCAAGGCAGAGCCTACCTGTTCAACTCAGTGTGAGTATTCTTCTTAAAATCATTTCTGCTTGATTACAAATGAGTTTGCAGTTGACGTGATGTGTTAGGACAAGCTGTCCTGCGTGCCCTTCTTAGACAGCAGTGATCTAATGTGCTCAGGTGTTCAGAAATAGGTTAATGGTGCGTTTTGCTCGACACAGTGGATGTGTTGTTTTTGAAGCCCTGGTGTAGACGGAGCCAGCCTGTGCCTCGGAGCGCTGTCATTATCAGCTGAATTGAGTGTGAAAATTAGGCTGTTTGAATCCATGCTCCATGGCCTGGTGCCCTATCAGTATGCGCTGTGTGAGTGGGTGTGAGGCTGTGACTCACTCTGAGCACATCATACAGTACACGCAACTGAGCCACTTGCACAATCCTCGTTTTTACCTCTCTTTATCTGCTTGTGTCTCCTTCCTCTCCACTTACCTACCCACAAACCCACTGTCCCTCTCAGGGTGAACGTGGGGTGTGGCCCAGCAGAGGAGAGAGTGCTGCTCACAGGTCTGCATGCTGTCGCAGATATCTATTGTGAGAACTGCAAGACGACACTGGGCTGGAAATACGTAAGTGTCCTTGGCTGAATTGATGCACAGCACCAATAACTGGATCCAAGGTTAGAGGATGATAAACTGGGAGGTTGTTATTATAGCGCACCCTAATTTTATTTGCACCCTAATTATATTTGGACCTCCTCTTCTCTGAGGGTCAGGCAGCAGTACAGCTGTGGGCAGAATTAATGATGAGACAGATTTTTCCGAACACATGGAGACAAGGCTTTGTTTATCTTGCGTGACTTGCGTGATGAGTTTTTAATGTTTCTTGGAAGTGGAAAACATCTGGATTAGCTCTAGTCACTCAAACCTGAAGATTTACTGACGTGCAGTAGAAGTCGACTTATACTGTAGTTCATACGCCTTATTTCAATGCTAGGTGTTAATAATGTTGACTGAACATATGCAAACTGACAGTGTAGTTGATTTTAACTCTTAACAGGTGACATTAGAGTTAAATATACAGGCAAAGTTTCTTTAGAGCTGTGATAGAGCATGTTGAAATACACATGCATTTAGTACAGGTGGTATTTTAGATCCCATGTCAGGGTGAATTAAACGGGATCCACCCTGTTAGCCGTCTTCATACATCAACAGAGCTGAGCATGTGCAGCTGTCGCTGTTGAACCCCGTCAGCACAGAGGTGAGAGTTTACATTAAAGGGCACGTGACTATATCGTTATGGGGTTAACACAAACAAACACACACACACACACACACACACACACATATACACACAGTAACCTTGTTGTTTGATTTCCAAGAATGCTCCATTGACCTCTAACTGAAACATTTACCACCACGTGTCTAACCTTAAACCTGATTCTTTAACCTTCCAGCCTAAAAATAACTCTTTTCCTTATGACGCCGGGTGAACACCTGGTAAACCAGCGTCAAAAGTAGATACTTTTCTGGGTTGTTTCTATTCCTGTCAGGACCCCACAAGGCAGAGAGGTCACAAGCATGCACAGGCACACAGACACTAGATAGGACTTAATGGAAGGCTGCCATTAATATCATTTGCAGCGGTATTGGTTTTCTGCAGACGTCAAAGTTCTACTTAGAGGCTTGACCTACTGCACTTCTAAACCGAGAAATCTGATAACATGCCTCTGCAGCTTTGAACCGAAATAGCCAAAGACAAAAAAAAAGTTACAGACGTTCCGCAGTGAAAGAACATTTGTATCTGCCTACTCTGTGACACTGTTTTTAACAGAGGCTTACAGTGAGTGTGAGTGAGTGGCTTCTCAGCAACAACACACGGTTGCTGTGGACAGGAAATAAAAGTTGTCATTTTATGGCGCTGAGCCTGAGTGTACTGCTTGCCGCTGTCATTGTCAGTAACTGCGGACAGAAATATCCAAATTTGGGGATATGGGAGGTGCAACTGGAACAGACGTGGGATTAGCAAGCAGCAGCCACCACAGCTGAGCATGATCACATGACCACCATGAGAGACATCTGTTAATTAAAAACATATTCACTCCTAACACACTCCTGCTTAAATCTAAAAATTTCTGCTGAAACAGTGGCTGTAACAATCCCCATGAAAACACATATTAGAAGAAGGAAAATTAGCTTGTGAGACAAGCCTTGTCTACAGCTACGCTAGCAGCTCTGTGAGGCTGTACTTTGAGCAAAATGCTGATGCTACCATGCTAAAATGCCCACAAGGACAATGCTAACATACTGATGCTAAGCATGTATAATTTTTGCTATGTTCAATCTTAGTTTAGCATGCTAGCATGCTAACATTTGCTCATTAGCACTAAACACAAAGTACTCACAGTTGAAGCTAGGTATTTACTCAAAAACAAATATAAGCCATTAGAGAAACTTGCAGACACTGGTATCATGAATTTCTGTCTTTTTAGTTTTCATTAACTTTTACTTGATTCTCTCACTGGGTTTACAGCATCTCACTAAGCTAGGCTATTGACTGTGGCTGTCATGCTTTTCAAATGATTGACATTTTGTGCGTACATGAAAGAAAAGCGAATAAATAAGGGGGGAAAATGTATATATTTTCCTTAACAGAAGAACACTAAGGACAAGGACTTTCTTTTCTTGTGTTTCTTAGAAATCCCATTCATATTTTCCAGAGGAATTTTGGACTACACACCTAACAGCAGAAATGCAAGTTACAGCCTGCAAAATTAGAACAGCCTCTACATCTGTGTCGGCTGTGTTGGCTCAAACCTGTGGCTTTTTGGTTTTTGAAGTTTATTAGTGTATGGAGGCACTTTTCTGCCAGTACATGACGATCCAGTCTGGTCAGGGTTTTGGTTGTGCAGGGTGCTCTGCAGTGTGTAGTGACTGACTGTTATATAACCACCTTCCAGAGACAGAGAGACAGGCCAGGACTGAGTCAAGGGTTTTCATATACAGCTGAAAAGACTGCCATGAGCAGTTTTTTCACTCATGATTTTTTCTGACTATCCAACTTTCTGTCAGATCTATAAGCATGTTATTACTGTCCATCTGTCATTTGAATTAAATGCTGTCTCTCTCCTGTCCTCTGCCACACCCTCCAGGAGCATGCCTTTGAGAGCAGTCAGAAGTATAAAGAGGGCAAGTTCATCATCGAGCTGGCCCACATGATCAAGGACAACGGCTGGGACTGAGGGATAAGCAGCAGGGACACGACCGCTGGGGGGGGTGAGGGGGGGACTAGATGGATGGACAAATAGATGGATGGATGGCAGGGAGGGAGGGAGGGAAGGGGGGTTGTGTGCGGTGGGTGAGTGTGTGACTTTGGTTTGGCTGATTTACCATTAACCTCTGTAACTCTCTTCCCATCCCTCCCTACCACGCCTCTTGATGTACACACATGAATACTCACACACACACATCAAGGTCCCAGACATCCCAGCTTGACAGAGACTAGCCAGGCTTGTATGCAGCTAGCAGGACTAGGTGACTAGCCAGCAAGACAGGACGTCTCATTTTCAATTTTTCTTTACTGAAACATGACTTGATAGCTCTTAAAAAGGTGGCAACACTCCATCTATACCTGCTAGGAGGCACCTTCATTGTGTGAAGTATTCCCCCTGTCCTTACAACAACCATAAAACCAGTTGTTAACAGCTAATTCAGTGGAAATTTAGCCAAAAGGAGGCCAGTTGGGCCTTGGTTGAAGAGCTGATGGGCATTCACTCTGTCTGAATGAGATGACCTAAGATGATTATAGCAAATCTAGCTGATCGGGGCCATGCCAGCTGGGCCAGTGATGAGGCCTGGCGCTGAGGCTTGGCACGGAGGCCCGAGCACATGGGCGGTGGGTTGTGTCGGAGAGGGTTGGGGTGTGGGTGCGGGGATTGCCACCTACCAGGCTGCTCACTCAACGTGGTGCGGAGAGGAAGATCCTGATCCAGTTATGCGGTGGCCTTGATGGCTTCTGGCATGGATCCACTCCACGTCTTGCCAGCGTTGCAGCTCAGAATGGGCAGGGTGGGCTGAGAGTGAAAGAGATACAGACAGACAGCCACCAGCTTGTCCTAAAACCTCACAGGAATTTGCTCTCGCAGCAGCAAAGCAGCTCCCCCTGAGTTTTATTCATCCTTCGATACGAATCTCGTAAAGTGATCTGCTGATCCGTCCTGTGTTTGTCTGGTGTCGGCGGATGCTTCGCCAGGTCCGGCCTATGTTACTTGGCCAGATAGAATTACACAACATAAGCGTGTCTCAGGTGAACAACTTTGGCTGGGATTCCCTAGGGTTTGTGAGCACTGTGAGCATCTTTCTGCTGCTGGAGGTCAGTGACCAAAGGTGATGAGGCTCTGCAGGCTTTGTGGTGGGCAGCTGGTGATCAGTCAGACAAAAACACAGCCCCTGCAATAATGCAAATACCAGTTTGATTTGAAGAAACTGACTAACAAATGGCCAATGCATGACTGGTTTCATTGGTTTCATGGGCCAAGGGGAAATGCATTGTAAAAAAAAAAAAAAAAAAAGTTAACAGAAAAGTAAGTTATTATTTTTACTGAAGTTACGAGGTATATACACGACCACAGAGGTGTGTACTGTAGATGTATATGTATAAAAGGGTATATGTACCCCTCTTAGGCTCTCTTTCAGTGTGGGATGAATGCTGTTGAACTGATGTTACACTGATTTTCACCAACTGGACCTCACAAGACATTATAACACACCTACTGGGCAACATTATGAAGCAATGCACTAGATGGACCTACTTATTCTTTTCTTCCATAATGCACCAACACATTATCTTTTTGGGTTTTGCTCCAGTTTGAAATCATTTTTCTTTTACATATTTTCCCCACCACAGTTAGCTTACTAAATATTCCTCATGCATCATGGGCCTTCCAGTTATGACACCTGGGTAATATTTGAGGTAACATTAATAGGAAGCATCGCTCAGTGTACCTTGATGCTAACTTTTCTTTGCTAAGGCCAGGATCCTACTTAATGTGCTGGATGTGTCATTCTCCGATGGAAATGTATTATTTTCAAATGAGAGAATCCCATTGCAGCCGCCTCTTTCCCGTGGAAATGCAACGTTAACGCATGCATGAAGTAAAACAATGTGCTCAGACCAGTTTTGTGCTCGGTCCTCATCACGTTTTTGTGAAAAGAACAGTTCTGTGTGTGTTAGAGTTGCGATGAAACATTGTGCTATGATACAACATCTAATCAGTTTCATCTCAGCACAGAAGCATTATGGACGAAATGTGATCCTGGTTTAGAAAAGTAAAAATTAGTTGCCCCGTTTGTCACATAATTTCCCCATGTTGTGAACTTTGCTCAAGAAGTTGCCCTGTAAATGGCGAGTCCTGTTCAATACAGTTACAGCAACCTAACAACCAACCAACAAGCTAAACAGATAACACTTCTCAGTAACACTCTGCAGCTGACTGCTCAGCCGGCGGCTGTGACAGTAAACCCAGCACAACCAAAGAACCCACCCATCAACAATAAACTGACAAAGCAATTTACAATTTGGGCAAACAAGGGGGTGTGTATAGCTGAAAGCCAAGGTTGTGGATAGCCTTTCTCTGTGATTATATATAATGCATTATGATTTTGTAAACAAAAGATCTTAATATATGAATATATTCTATTTACTGTATTCACCACGAGGATTACCATTCATGTCAACCTCTGTGTTACAGACTGTAAATAGTGTTAATGTATTGTGTTTTATCTATGATCCATACGATGATGAATGAATATGATTTAGGTCATGTCATGCTTTCTCTCTGGTACCCCACATTGGCTGTACGATACTACTTTTTTACTGAAAATGTTTCAATTTTAATGTCTTTTGTAAAGGAGGATGCTGATGTTGACTATATATCATTGGATCTTCATCTAATAAAATGCACCTTGATATCTGTATGGAATATAGGATTTGTTTCCTCTCGTGCAACCTTAAATCTTGGTATTCAGGCTCATGCACTTTGAAGGGGATGCTGCAGTGATCTAGCACTATGCCTTGATTAAGTTGGGCGACTCACAAGAGACAGATTTTTGAAAGGACTGATTGAAATTGGTGCAGCAGAGGGTGTTATATATTGACTTGTTCCTGGTGTGAGTAAAGCTCCAAAGACACTGGATTTTCCTATATTTTCCATAATGCAAGTAGTGTCTTTCATTAATCCATCCCATGGATCCCAAGTCTGAAACCAAGTTTGGTTATTTTTTCTTGTGTCTTATGTCCTTTGCTGAATTGTGATCACTGCAGCCACAATTCACAATAAGCTCCCCAAAACAGAGCTCCCCATGCCAGATAACATTGGCATCTGAAAGGACTAAGGGCTCAGATGATTGGCGCAAGAGCAGATTCTAAAACAAACCGATAATAACAGTAATGATGAGATGAAAGAATCATTCACACTAATTCTGAGGTGGATGTTTGTGTGACCAGGCATCATCAGACAACGTGGGCACAAAGCCTGCTGCGACTGAACTGTGCTATCTGATGGTGACATTTTATTGTCCCCATGGTAACAAGTGCATCATCTGTTACTACTGGGGGGGGGGGGCTGGGAAACAACAATATAACAATATGATGCAAATGATGTTTTCTGTGAGAGTGGGTTTGAAGATTTATATTTGTGTGTTAGCGCGTGTGTGTGTGTGCGGAGGAGGGTTATGAGTGGGTGGCACAAGAGTCACACCTGTTAGTCATACATTAATCAAGCTCCTCGTCATGCTTACTTTCCTCCCCTCCCTCGCTGCTCTCCCTTCTCCTGCTAATTCTCCCCACCTCTCTAATATCTTGCTTTTCTTTTCTCTCTTTCATGTTCCACTCTCACCCTTTTACACTCCTTCTCCTCCCTCTGTCCTCTGTCTCTCCCTGTAGTGTTGTTTCCAGTGATCCGGGCTGATTTCTCTCTCTCTGTCCGACTTGGCTAACCCACTCCAAATATCACTGCAGCAGATGGTGCTGTGTTTGCATTGAGCCAGGTCTCCTAGCAACCCTGTCTCTCTCTCTCTCTCTGTCTCCTAAAGCGGAGCGGTGGAGGAGTTGGTGTCATGCACTGTCTGGGTCTGCCATGCCCACCCCTCCTCTGTCTCTTTGATTGACCTGCCCGCCTCTCGGTGTTGATGTCTATGTTTATGTCTGTGCCTCTGTCTCTCTCTCGGATGCAGAAGTAGGGCAGGGGCTGACGGTCTGGATTACTATACATGTGTAATGATTAAATTTGATGTGAAAATGGGCAAAGCAGGACACAGCAACCAATGTGATTTGTAACCCTATGTGACCTAGATTTGTACAGATGTTCACGTATGTTGCAGCGGCAGGGAAAGATCACATCTGGGTCACGTTGGGTTTAAAGACAATGTTGCCACAATCACTGTATACTGAATTCCTGGTATTTCTAGCTGCTAAAACCTGCAAATGTCTGTTGAAGGGTTTTTCAAGAGCTTATCATCACCATCCTGAGAGCCAGTGCTAATGAAAACACACCATCAGGTCTGCATGTAGAGACACCGCAGATACAGTCCACCAGGCTACAACATACAGTCTGCTCTGACACACACACACACACACACACACACACACACACACACACACACACACACACACACACACACTGCACTTTAAATAGACAGGAGGCAAATAAGGACTTGCGTCCTGATATGGCATTGGTTTTTGTGCTTTCATGCTGCCTCTGGCCTGCAGACACGCACTGGTTTATCTCAGGATTTTTTTTAATTGAGGGGAGATAGCTGTAGATAGAAGCAAACAATATATGAACATTATGTGAATAAATGTGAAGTTTTCAATGTAAGAAATGCACACCATGTCACAGTACCTCTCATTCTCTTACCTGCCGCCATTTCCTCTCATCTGTTCACCTGAGCAGCCAGTACTTTTCCACTCTCATTCCCCGTCAGCCACGCCCACCTGCTCTCTCACCTGATCACTCACCTGATTCTCATTACCAATCAGCCTGGTATTTAAGCTGCTCTCCCACACTTTGCCTCATGCAAGACTCTTCAGCACTCATAATTGGACATGCCTGCCTTTGACTTCACCTGATCCTCTGTTCTCTGATAAATACCTCTGCCTTCAGTATCAGTGTTTTGCCCTGCACTTCCTGGATCTCTGCCTGTTTGTGACTGTTGTTTGGTTTGTCAAACATTTCCAGAGACTCTCAATAGTTCTGAACGGGACATTGATCTGTACTACGGCTTATCCATCTCTCTCACGCATGTGATCGAAGTCAGTGAAAGCGACTTCTGTGAACTGGTGGTGCTGCAGTTGGGTAGTAAATCAACCCGTTACACACCAAATGGTTCTGAAACTAGATAATTAAAAAAACAACTGAACTCAATCTTTACATGAGATTAATTAAGCAAATACTGAGGTAAATAATGATGAATGAATAATTCCACGTCTCACTTTCCTTTTCTTTTTAAGACAAGTGGAAGCTAAAGTGTTGCACATTGAGTCTTTTTTCTTCAACCTCACAGCATTTTACTTTTTCATCTTCTTGCTCCCCCTTCACTTTTATTTTGACCTTAATCTAAAATCTAATCATGAGCCCAATCTTAAAAGAATAGTCACATGAGAAGATTAGATTAAGATAGATCAGAAGATAGAAACATGTCTGTACAATATGAAGCTAGGGTCAGCAGCTGGTTAGCTTAGCTTAGCATAAGGACTGGAAACAGGTGCAAGCAGCAAGCCTGGCTGTGTCAAATGATAACAAAATCCAACTATCAGTCTGTCTAAAGCTTGTTAATTAACACGTTATATATATTTTGTTTAATATATACAAAAAAGAGGATTTTGTTACCTTGGGACAGAACCAGGCAAACTGTTATGCTAAGCTAAACTAGCCGTCTGCTGCCCCCAGCCTCATTTTTACCCTACAGGCTTGAGACTGCTATTAATATCTCAGCCCTAACTCTCTGCAAAGAAGAATCATATATCCCTCAAACTATTCCTCTTAAATCTTTTTGCTCATGTTTTTATTATTGTGGCAACATTTGGTCCTCACAAATGCAGAAGTTCAGAGGCGCACTCGCACAGAAGCATCTAAAGTCTCTAATGGCTCACAGAGTAATCATCCATCATGCACACAAACACAGTCACTCACACACACAACACACACACACAACCACCACTGCGACACTTCAGCATTACTGGGGGAAAAAAAAACGCAGTACAAATGGGAGCCACATACTATGTTATGATGGCATGTGTCCCTGATTAATTGCTTTAATTTACTTTTCCAGCTGCATCACACAGACAACACAAACGCTTCATGATTCTTCTTGAAGTCTTCAAATACAAAGAACGACCGCTGCTTCATGAGTGCACTGGCTAACTGTTTTTCAAATGTATTTTCAATAAATAAAAATATGCCGTCTCACTTCTAAAAGCTTCTGTCATACACCTAAGTGGCACCAGCTATTGTTGATCGATGGGTAGCCATGAAGCGTCCCCAGGTGATCGTCTGCACCAGCATCTAAAAGCTGCCTTTGTGGCTTTGTTTTCTTTTGGAGGCGAATCATTGGCCCCTGAGGGGAGCAAAGTGCTGTCTGCTTATTTGTTTTCCTCGGGTAGAAGAGCTCACAGGCCTCAGTGGAGAGGGAAAGACTTCTTTCCTCACTCATGTGACCTCATATCTGTATCAGGCACTCAAAGCAGGGCCGAGACGGGCTGGAGAGCAATGTGCAAGGCGAGCACAAAACAATGCATTCAAAGGCCTTCAGTGACAGCGGCCTGAGTGATGACGCTTTGCTATTCAGAAGGCTGACACACTTGTTCAGATAAACGTTTGCATAAACAGGAAGAGACAGGTTTTCAATACAAAGGATGTACCTTTCAGGTGTCCTTCACAAGCTCAAGTCATCTGCTCTTCATCACAATGTGCTACAGCAGCCCATAGAACATAGATCACAGTTTTCATTGTTTTTCTTTTTTATGGATTTATGCCATTTTCAACAAATAGAGAGCAGCTACAGTCTCTAAGATTCCCCCAGTGACCAGTCGGGAAAGAAGCTGCTTCTGTTGAGGAAGTTGTGTTTATGTGTGTGTGTGTGTGTGTGTGTGTGTGTGTGTGTGTGTGTGTGTGTGTGTGTGTGCGCATGAGGGAGTGGCAAAGATTTATTGAAGCTTTATTGAAGCTATGGCAAACTGTAGAAAAGAAAGCTTCTGCATACCTGGGAAACAAATGAAAGATACAAAAATGAAAAGGTTTTTCTCTCTTCTTCTGGTCCAAGAATCAATGAAAAATCCCAGCGAACTGTCCCCTGAACTTAAAGTCTCCCCCCACTTCAAAACACTAGAAGGCTGTTTTCACATTCATCTGGTGAAAGGGGAAAGTTTTTCTGTGCTCAGCTTAAACTCTATCTGAAATTAAAAGGATGTCAAAAGACAATACCCAACAGAGCAACAGCCTGACAAGCCATACAGAAGTATCCGCTGCCGTACCACCAGACTTCAGAGCAGCTCAGGCCTCAAGCAGGATTTTACGGAAGTCAGTTGTGGTCCAGTATGCAACTTGCACATTGTGACCTGGAGACCTGAAACCTCCAGCACACATATACCGAGAACAGACTTCACAGTGAAGTGGGAGACATGTTGAGTCCAGCAGGTAAACTTTTTAAACATTTGCACATTCGTACACGACTTGTTACTCCAAGCAGAGTATTTTTACGTGTCTTAACACATATCTGAGGACACGTTAAAAAGTAAAAGTGTCTTGGCTGTGACCACATGAGGACTGGAATGCCTAATGAATATCAGCAAGTGTAGAGGACAAAGTGTCCTTCTTGAAAGGAGTTATTTTGGATTCACAACTCCTAAAAGAAGCTCAGAGTCAGTGTGCTATTTTTCTGGCCTTGACTTAATGTCGGTTGGTTTATATGCCTTCTTAACACGGTGATCCATCGTGACCAGGAGCACTTTCAGTGGATGTAATACTTGTCCATTCACAGACGTCCAGAGCAATATGTGTCACTTAAAACTGATGCTGTGGAAAGTGAGACAGCTGAAATGTTTTATTTCAGTTCAGTTTCCATACAGATGTTGAAGAAAAGACAATTGAATCTGATGAAAAACCCCCCTCAGTCCGGTCTGAAGCAACAGTACTTGTGGTGAAATGCTCATCAGTGTGTTTAAGTCAGCTGTTTTCGCACAGATAAAAGTCCAACTTTCAACTGTAATAAAATGCATTGAGACGCAGGATGTTGCATGTCAGAGCACATTCTCAGACAACTGATAACCCGAAGAAGGAAAACAAGGATTTATGTTAGATAAAGCGTTAATTATAGATTTTTAAAGTGGGTCTACTCTGGTTACAGTATGTGATGGTGTTGCTGTTATTTTGTTGTGACAGAGTCTGAGGGATCAGGAGGGCTGATGGGAAATGCCGGGCCTGCTGACAAACGGCAATGTTGGGTCACTCGACCACAGAAATGACTCATGCTAAATGTTTTCATTACAGTTTCAGACTTCAGCAACAAAAATCTTCTCTTATCAAGTTGCTTTTGTTTGCCATTTGAGTCTTGAAACTCATTTTTTCCCCAAAAACACATTTACTTAAGTTTGCTTACCTCATGTTTCTTGATGCCAGTACAGCAACCTACACACACACACACACACACACACACACACACACACACACACACACACACACACACACACACACACACACACACACACACACACACACTAATTCCTGGAAATTTCTTTAAAAAAAAAAAAAGGTTGAACTTATCTCTATGCAATCACTTTCCTTTTTGATGAAAATAATACTTTGAGGACAGAGAGGATTTAGTCGGGTGAATGTTTCTTTGTCTGCAGAAAGCAGAAATGGGCATTGGGAGCAATCATATTTAAACCTGATTAATCTAACGGATTCTAGAAGGAGCAGACCCGGCCTTTAATTAAATGAAAGATTAATAATAATTTAAAAAATTTAAACCTTCATTGAGACAATCAAACAAGAAAGAGGAGGGAAACCGAATTTTAGGTAGGAAGTTTGCTGTAGGCCTAATGTTAGATGTCTATTGTCAGATAATGATTCAATCTTAATGTTTGAGGCCATATTTCTGTTGTGGCTCACACAATATTTTCCATATTATCACATCCACCAGCTGTCTGCTGGCTGGCAGACAGAGGTCTGTAGTAAGACCTGTACTCCCTCCTGTGCAGCCACACGAGTGACTTTGAACAATCGTTGTGTACCTGTCAGCATACCTGCTGCTTGAAAGCATTCATCTATGCGAGGCTGGTTGGTCCCTGTTGGATAATGCTTGTGTTGGAGAGCAGAGGGGAGACAAGCACAGACACTGCTGCTGCTGCCAGGAGACCTGCTGTAAGGCAGCCCAGCTCAGGACTGCGGAGACTATAAATAGCTCCGTCTCTCTCACAGGCACCACCCACCACATTACCCATGTGGCAGAACAGCAGCAGAGAGCAAAACAACACAGCATCACTGCATACTGTAGCACCACATCAGATCAGAGGTAACCTGCTCGCTGCTGAATGTGGACACGGAGTGAAGCCGAGAAACTCAACCGAACAACTAGCCCTGATAGAGGCCTGTGGGGATCAGAGGCTGGTTCCAAAGAAACCTTATGGTCTGGAGAGTTTGGCTATTGGCCAATTATCACAAATTTTAACAAGTTAGCCAACACACTCTTATAGCCTCCCATTGTAAGACGTGATGCTGAGAGGCTGATAAGTGAGAAAAAACTGGAAAACAGCTTCAACAATGAAGTGAAGCAGCCAATGAGAAACAACAGTAACATACTGTGTCTGCTGTGCTTCACTCATCTTTGAAATTTCTCAGTGTTCTCAGCAAAATGTCATTGTGTTCTTCATGAAGTCAGTTTTCATGGAAATGTTCTGCTGCAGTTCATAGTATGGAGCCCCAAAACTAATAAACTGTAGTAAAATGTAATTGAATGCTCAAATCACGTTAGTTCACTGTAAAAAATGACTGTAAAAAGAAATTTAAAGCACAGACCTACTTTTCCTTTTCCATCAACCAGTTGATAAGATTAATTAAAACTGGATTTATTTTACTCTTCTATGGCTGGTCCTGTGTGTGTGTGTGTGTGTGTGTGTGTGATATCAATCATCTATATACTGCTTGGCATACTGCAGTAACATCACTGTGTCAGCGTTCATAACAGCGGCTAAAGCAAAGTGAGGAAAATGGGGAAGCTACAGTAAATGTGTGATTACATTTTAATTTTCATGAACTGACTGGTGTTAAAGGAAACGATAAAAAGCCTTTTTACAAACAGATTGAACGTTCAAGGAAAAGTATAAAGCTGTTTGCATTCCATTTTTATTATCTAGTATTAATTATTGGTGTATGTTACATTATTGATGGATTTGGTAATCTCTAATTTGTAAATTTCAGGTCTCCATCCACAGAGAAATGTGAAGGGGTGGTTCAGTCAGCCATGACTTTTGCTTGAAGAGTGTTGCACCCACACGGCTAATTTCACCTCGTTCAGACTGTCTTTGACTTACATCTCCCTCATTCTCCTGGTAGTGCTGCTGCGCTTGTGGGACAAATTACACCTTAATCCTTCTTATTAGTTCAGTGTAACTCTGCCCACCTTCAACCTGAGCAGAGCTCTAATCTGTCGAAACGGTTGAAATGATTAGTGATGTGTTCTGATGAAACTGGACGTCGACCTCAAGCCTGACCATTTGTTTAAATGTGTCTGTGTCCACCTTGTGACTGAGAGCCGCCTGATTAGGGAAGTTACATTTAATTTGTCCTCAAACGTCACGTGTCCCTGTGATCACCAGCCTCTCTGCAGCAACACTTCCTCAGCCTGTTACTCGAGCACTGTCAGCTCACTGGATTTACTAAACCACAAAACAGTTCCTGCTGTTGTGGACCAGAGTGCTGCACTCTTTATTAGCCCTCGCTAATGGTTAACGGCGCACACCTGGTCTGTGTGGCAGCAGTTGTGGCTCGTTAACTCGCAGGGAGGAAAAAATTCCTGCAGGACACCTCTGAAAATCATGAGTGCATTAATTGTATCACCAAGCAACAGAAAGTCCAAAGTGTGTGTTTACAGTACAAAATGTCCAGGAAGGCTTCATTTTAAAGGTGGATCTATCCCAGCAGACTGAGCAAAGATGCAGAACAGGGGAAATAAGCAAGAAACATCATCAATAGAGGATGATAGTAACTTTGTGCCAACGGGTGGAGCTTGTTTTTCTTACTGTCTCAGTGGGAGTCTGTTGCACTGCAGATACAACAAAATAAGATGCTTATCAGAAGATGTGGTTGATCCTGGAGCACACTTTAGCCCAGATTAGGGATTTCTGTAATCTCAGCACAGTGGTTTCAGATTACACTGATTCATTTAGTCCTGCAATGCCTCTAACATATCTCTGTATGGGGGATATATCGTGCAGTGGGACGAACAGGTGGAGTAAGAGCAGCAACACAGTTTCTACCAAGTTCATGTCTGTGTAATTTGACAGTATTTTAAACTGAATGCCAACAAAGCACTTAAAATTGCATGACTCACTGCTTTTACTGGAAAAGGATTTACCTCCCAAAAAAATCAATCAGGTGCATTAGGATTTGAGTCCCGCTCTGATGCAGACGTGAGGTACTCGCTCCTGTAAAAGACAGCCATGGAGCGAACACATGTCCAGTTTTTCAAAGCATCGTAAAAATTCTCCTTAAATCACATTAACAGACGTGTTATCTCCAGCGAAAAAGAGCTAAAATGCAGCCTTTATTATTCATTTTCTCAGGAGTCCTCGAGGTCTTTCTGAGTGTTGCATCAGCAGATCAAGAAGACTAACAGAATAATGGATGGAGCAATTTATCGATCACCAATTGTTCGGTAATGTCCAACTTGTCCATGAATAATACTATGTGGAGTAAAACCAGCGAGCATCAGGCGAAAAGGGACAAGCTGAGTCATCTAAAAATAACTTGTTTAATCACCTCAGCCTCCCTCTTTACTAATCATATTTCCTGATGGCTCAACACTTTGTCAGACACCATAAAAACCACAGTCACACCTGGGTCTGTATTAACGAGTTGAAATATTTATTTTAAAAACTGAAAAAATAAAAACAAACCCACCAACATAGTTTTAGTATATCATACAAAGACATATTTCAATGTTGCTATGTGAGTATTTGTTTCTCTTTGACTACAGTGTGAGGCAGTTTGAAAGGCTGGCTGAGCTGGTAGGACTACAGACACAGACCCCAGAGAGAGAGGAGACAAAGAGAGAGAGGTTAATAAAGAATATTTGGGCAAAAATACAACCAAACATCACTCAAGGTGCAGTCAACTCATCTTTCAAGACACTTGAAATACTGTAAAAAGAGGCTCGATCCTTATTTTACGGTATTATTTTGCTTTATGTTCCAATTTCTAATGAGATCAGCTGCCCAGGTGTGGGAGAAGTGACAGAACACAGCTAGAATCATCATTAAACACAAAGAGCCGGACCCAACAGCACTGCAAATAATACTTGCTGTTTGTTTTAACCTGGCTGGAGCAGCAGGCGGGTGGTGCCAAATGGGAGAAATATTTCAAATTGTGATTAATAAAACACTTTTCTCTTCCATCTGCTCCCTCCAACCGATTCAAAAATAGTTTTTTTTTTTTAAAGAATTATTGGCAAATACTATTTGACCAGCGTCTGTTAAATAAACCAGTGTCACAACTTAGATACACAGCTGAAGCGGAGCGTCTGAACTAAGTATGTTAAGACACAGCGAAAGACAAACTGCCACCGTCGAACGGAGAGAAGAAATAAGGTGTTGGGTTCAAAAACGGATGCCTCCTCATGTCAAGGCATGATCAGTCAGAGTCCACTGGCAACACGCTGAAAGTCAGTCCATCAGTAGGAAGGAAATCCTGTTAAATAACAGTCTCTTATGGAAACAATAATGACCTCTATTGGTTAATTTAACTGAATCCTTACTTGGAAAGAAGCACAAATTGATGCTATTGAATGCTTTTAGATGAAAGGAAAGCAATAGATTATTTCCAACAATAGAAGGCTTGTAGTTTATATACACAGCTACTTGGTCTTGAGGAAGCTATGGACAACACTGCAGTCTGTGTGCTGCATACTTCAGAGTGCATTGTGGTCCTGGCAATGCAGACTGTTAGTGAAGGGCTTAGAAAACTGCAGTCAACCATCAGGCCTGTAGGCTATTTGAAGAGGCAGGATCATGTGATACACCAGATAAATCTTAAACATTTAAGCCTGTACAGCCTTACGCTTCCCAAAACTGACGTTCAAGTTTGATCTAAAAGCTTTTCAGGACTTCCTTTTGTTGCTTCTGCGGTCCCGCCTCCAAGAGCACGGTCGACCTGCTGGCAGTCATCATGTCTCCAGGAAAGAACCGAGCGGAAAAAAAAAAACCCGGACAGCCACGTGTCAGAAAAAGACGCCATCAGCAGTTCGTGATGTGACTGGATCCAAAGCCGCCGCAGCTTCGGTGGCAGATTTGTTGTAGTGATGCTTGACCACTGACATTTGTAAAAATATGCACCAGTGAGGATCTTAAAGGTCCAGTGTGCAGGATTTACTGGCAGAAATGGGACAGAATATTCAGAAGTATGTTTTTCTTAGTGTACAATCACCTGACGATAAGAATCATTGTGTTTGTGTTAGCTTAGAATGAGCACTTGCACAGAGTCCGCTATCTTTCTACAGTGGCCCAGAATGGACAAACCAAACACTGGCTCTAGAGAACACCTTTCACATTTTAGCAGACACTCTAAGGAAAGGTGAGGCGATCCGATGCCACTAAATCCTACACACTGGACCTTTCAGGGGCAAAAATAGCAGACCCCAAAGTTGTTGCTTTTTTCTGTATAAAAAGAGGTTTTCCTCCCACTTCCTTCTGTTAACCAATAAAAGGGGAAGAGACAAAACTGACCCCTCGTCATTAGTGTTTGGGCGACGGTTCTCTCTCATCAGACCTACCCATGATGCACCGCTACCTCTGACGATGTAGCATGAGGTAGTTGGCAGTCTCAAAGCTCACAGGGAGAAGGAGAGAGAGAGAAAAAAGCCTGTGCTACTTTCCTGATCTGAAACGACTCACCGGCTCCTTTGACAGTTCGGAGCGGTTTTAGGAGTTTCCATGTGAGCGGCTGTTAAAATAAAGAAAAGAGGGTCGGCTCGAGTTAACAGTCACAGGTCATTACAATGGTGGCGAGGTGAAAGGCAGAAAGTCCAGTGAACCAGCCAGTGAAGCGGTATGGACTTTATAAGGTGATAACTCACAGTGAGAAAGAATAAGCAGGGAGGAAGATAAAGACAGATGAAGAGCAGCTCAGGCTCCAACAGCTTCAGAGGCTCACAACGTGGAACAAACTCGTTTTAGTGGGAGAGCATGCATGCCATCTATGTTACACAGAGACATGGTTTTTGGGGCTGGGGGAGGGCAGACAGTCACTGATCTCCCCCTCTGGCTGCTGAGAGCTTCGCCTTTGTGCAGTGCATCCTGGGATGTCTCGAGTAGAACTTGTGCTCGTAGCGTAAAGGAAAGGACAATAAATACTCTGCAGAACGGATCCACTTCACTTCCACTGCTTTCAACAACAGTCCTGGGGGAGAGGCGGGGGGAGGGATGTCGTGTCTTTTCTCCTCCCACCCTCTCAGCTCCTTACATCCATTCGGAGCCCCCCCCCCATCACTGAGCCCTTGGTGCTGTCCTTTATGGAAGCTTTCAGACACGGGTGTAGAAGCAGGTTTAGAAAAGAAGCACCTTTTAATTTGGCTTAGATAACAAACAAAAAAGAGAGAAGAGAACGAGGGAGAGAGACTGAAAAGTGTGTGTATAAATAGAAGGAGGCAGACAGAAGCTGGTCTTCTGGAGGAGGAGGAGGAGAAGGAGGGGGGACGACAGGGGCGACATCTCAACCTGTGCCTGTGGAGAAGAAGACCCACTTTAGCCTTTTTTACATTTTACCTGTGATATTTGTTGGGGTATAGTTACTGGACTGCAGTCCTTACCCTCCTCTCCCTCATCCCAGCCCTCCGCTACGCCAGCCAGCTCGTAATGCTTCTTCCTCAGCTCACCGAGACGCTCTCGCTCCTTCTGCAGGCGGGTCTCCAGCTCCAGGACCAGGACCTGAGGAGACACAAGCAGAGGGCGGAGACACACTCGTCATTTCCCTGCAAACCACGAAAAAGCTCAAATCCTGAACAGATGATTATTTTCATGAGTCACAGACAGACAAAAGCTGCATGGAAACACACCGGGAGGGAACAAACGAACTTTTGCAATACAATAAAAGGTTGTTTTCAACATTTAAAGCATTGTACATACAAATTAAATATAATCCATTGCAGAGGTAACCGAACTCCGGACGTCACCGAGGCTAAATGAGGTTAGACAGAGCAGTGGGAAATCAAATTCTTGCTGGGAGTATTATTTCCTCCAGTGTCCCTTGTGTCTGTGGATGCTTTCTGAATCCCAGTTAACAATCATTATTTACACAAGTTGCAGCTAAACTCCTATAAAGTGCACTTCAAATAGAAGCCCTCTGTGCATTTACAACAATGGGCCGTGTGTTCGCGAGCAGGTCCAGACCTTTCTGTTTTCCTTTCAGCGGCGGAGAAGCAGAGTCACAACACACAGTCGAGTGTTCATATGAAACAGACTTATTATAGTTTGGATTTTTTCATTCGTTTTTTGGCTTTCGTTCTCAATTCAATTTAGTTTCCAGGGAGGGTTTGCGCACTTTAGTTCAGTTAGTTTTAGTTGAGTGTTTTTATTGTAGTATGGGGGTTTCTGTCAGGGGAAACATTTAAGAGGTTCAGAATAGGTTTTACAATACAACCACTGTGTGGAGGCAGGCGGCTCACAGTCAGTCTCAATAAACACATGCACCAGAGCCTCCTCATTACCGCTGTGTTGACTAATCTGACCAAACTGACTAAAACTTTTTCTCTGCTCTGGTTTGAAATATTCGTGTTAACTGAAGTGTTTTTTGTGAAATGTGTTTCTAGCTTAGTTTTAGTTGACTATAATCCAGTAACATTCATCCTCTCAGTGGATGAAAAACTGCTTCAGAGTCTAATGTGGAAACTTTATTCATTTATACAACTCACATATCATTAATCCTAACTGATTATTAAATCATTCATCCCTTAAATAACTTTCCCAGAGTCTATTTCATTTAAAACAGATTTGTCAGGCTCAGTAAACTCAGCTATGCGGCTTGTTCAGATGGAGATCTCTGTTCAGCGTCTGTCTGTGTTCGGCTGCTCACCTGTGCGTCCATCTCCTGTCGTTTGATCTGGGTGAGAGTCATGCTGGAGAAGTCCATCGTATCTGGACACAAACACAAATCATGTTCAAACACCTTCTGAGTTTTCCTTTAACTTGTAGCTTTGAATGACCTCAAAGCTTAGAGATAAAAATGGTTTATTTGTATTATGATCAAATACGGCTAAACAATCTAACTTTGCAGTCATTGTGCTTCTCTCACCTGTGTCTTCAATCTGAGACTTCCCAGACTTGGTGGAGGCCACGACGGCTGCGGTGGCCTGCGTGACGCCCCGGGACGCCTGCTGCAGACGGTGCAGGTTGGCGCTGTCCTTGTCTGCTTTTACCTGCAGAGAGATCATCGGATCAGATCATCCGGTCAGGATTCATTTGACCTGTTTAGACACCGCTGAGGGAACAAATGTACTCTTTGCTCACCTTAGAGGCAGCCACTAGCTGTGCCGTGCTGGCGGCGATTTCATGTGAACACACCATCAGCTCCTCAAACTTCCCTTTGCCCTGCACCACCAGATCAGCGGCATCCCTGGAACGACACAACACAGTGCAAAATAACTCAGAGGGAACACGAGAGAGTTTGATTTCTGATGCATTCCACGCTTCAAACCTGATTTACTGTTTTGTTATTCATTCATTTCCTCGTAGGAGGACACAGTTTTTTTTACAGTAAAAGGTATCTAAACCTAAGATTTCCAGGCTCCCAAAGTCTTTTCCATCACATACTAATTTGTTACTATGAACACAATTGCAAAAAATAAAGTTTCCAATAAAAGCAATCATCACTTTGTTTTACCGGCTGTTCACATGAACTGAATGTTTTGATCATGATTATTTAATGCTTGCTCGTTTCCAGAGTAAGGGATCAATAGAGGACATATCTTGGTACGACTGGCGAGTGAACACGAGTGAACACGAGAACATGGTGACAGGACTGTTTCATTTCAACGGTTTTTGGTTTACATGTGTGATTGTGTGGATGAAACATCAGGTTATGTAAAAATCAAACATTTCTCAAGGTGTATATTCAAATTCAACCATATTCCTAATCTTGAAAACATAATGGCTGAAATGAAGCGCTCTCCAACACAAGACTGAACGACCCCTGACTTCTTCACCTTCCCGCTGCTAACTTTATGAACATGAGCACTTTTACAGTGTGGAGGAGACACTCAGGGAGGAATGATACTTACACCATGACCGTGGCGCCCCATCCCACTGCTTTGGAGGCAGAGATCAGGCCCTCGGTCCAGCGGGAGTTCTTGGCATAAAATTCCTTCATGGAGGCTGCCCCCTGGTGGACAAAAGATGACACATCAACACATCATTATGAAATATTATGTTTATTATGGATTCATCTGGCAGTTGATTTCTTCTTTAATCAATTCGTAATTTAGTCTGAAACACATCAGAAAATGATGATCAAGGCGACATATTCAAACGTCTAATGGCCCAAACCAAATTTTATTCAATTTTACTGTAATTTAAGAAAACAAATAAAAGCAGCAGACGCTCATTAAGGAAAAACTGGAACCATCGACTAATCAGTTGATGGACTAATGGTTTCAGCTCTGGACACAGAATTATGAAGATCTGTCCAACAAAGTGCAATACAGCACCGCAGCCTCTGTTGAGAGTGTGCCAGAGACTGCATTACACTGTAAGGAGAGCCTAACATTATTATTTTTCTAGGTATAAAAGTATTTTTTCATAGCTGCATATCATATTATTTTAAATTAGAAAAAGGGAACTGTGCAGATTTTTTTTAGTCATGAAATATATTTACATAAAACAGACGTCCTTAGTAAAAATGGTGAAGTTAAGCTTTCTACCTCTTTATGAAATGTATCCACTGGACTTAAAACAGTGTAAAGCTGCATATTTTACTCAGTAGGTTTGAAGATGTTACATGTCAGAATTATGCTGCTTATTCAGATAATAATATGAGCCACATCTTCCTCATTCAGAGAAGAAACCAAGAGGACAAACTGCAGTATAACTCACCCTGCCACTCTCCACGATGTCCCTTTGCAGATTTTTGGAAGACAGAATGAGCTCCTTTATCGCCTGCATCAGCTCTGTGCAGGAGGCCAAAATCCTGCAGGGGGCGACAGAGCAGAGGACACGAACACTCACTGACTGTGACTGCACTGATGATCTCTCTGTTTTGATATGGAGCACAACATTGTGAAGCCTGCTCAGTGTTGTGCCTGCAAGTGAATGCAACTCATTATATTCTGGCCTGCTCAGCTTGGTGCCAAATAATATGATCTAACCTGACAGAGAGTGGCTTTATTTTGAAAGATGGAGGTCAAAACAGAAAGAAACCAACCTCCTCACTGTTTGCAAAAAACCCAAAAGTCTAGTTATTGCATGACTGGTGCACCACTGACCTAAATTTGTAGCTGCAGTGGTTGTTTGTTCCTTTTCATAATTTTCTCTCACAGCAGCTATTGAGATAGCAAGTTTTTTTTAAACATTAATAATTGAGCCAGTGGGTGTTTAATTGGCTGGATTTGCACGCAAAGAATTATTACACAGCCTGGATGAATAATACATCATTTTCTCTGAATTTCAGAGTTTAGAAACAAACAGAAATAAACCTTTACTACATGACACGCACACGTACATCAGTATGAGACACAAGCAGAAGAGCCGAGTAAAAATCTCAAGCCAAACTGATCCAGGGAGGATTTACAGGCGACAATCATCCTGACGGTTAAGTTTGTGTGAGTGAAGTGAAGAGCCAAGCTTCTGCCCGATAATGTGATCAAGAGATTTCTGAGCTTCCTGCGTCTGTTCGCAGCACAAAATAAATAAAGCCACTTGGTGTAAGACGTGTATGATGTGATGATTGTTTGTGCAGCTGCTCTACTGAAGAAGGAACGACAATATTAAAACTATGGGATGCAAACTGGAGAAACCCACTTTTTCAGGTTTGTGTGGATGAAACAACCACCGTGCAGACTTTACGTGCCACAGAGGCTTCAGACTTCACAGTTTCACAGAGGCCGAACTGATGAAATTGTGTGTGACCGTCTGCATCTGCACTGAAAAGCGTCTCCTTTTCCAGTTCATCGCCCTCGTTTGCATCCATTATATCTTGCGGTAAACGCTTTCACAAACACCTCGAGGTTTGCCTTGCTGCATGTCTCTATAACTGGTGAATCAGTTTCCTCAATTTTCATATGTTTTCAGCCACTTTCATTTCTCTTTCCAGACTCATTGTTTCAGATTTAGTCAGCCAGATGGTGCTTTCAAACCTGTTGTGGCCATAAAAAGTGATTCCAGTGTGTTTGAACCGCTGCCCTAATCTGCGTTTTACCTCTCATTGACCTCCATCTTGATTCCCGTATCAACTGCTCGAGACTTGTTGAGCATTTCCTGTTGGGAGGCACAACGGAGACAAAAAAAGACACTTTGAAGTTAATGCTGCTGTAAAGTGAAACGGGGGGCAGTGTTTTCACACACACTCCCGCGCACACACAGCGAGCACAAGTACACATCTGCCGTCAGATGACCGCGGCTAAACGCACACACCTCTATCCTGACAGCTGCTGATTCCACGGCGGCGGAAGTGGCAGCCATTTCCTGCTCCACGAGATCTCCCAGCTCCCCCTGCTGTAGCTCCAAACCCCGAGGACGCAGTTTCTGAACAAAGACACGACGAGAGAGCCTGAAGTCAACTTTAAAGAAAATGTTCTCAAAGCCAAATTTAACCTTTTATCACAGACTTAAATCAGTTCAACTCATTGCTGTTTCATCACACAGCAACTCTGCGGACACTTTGCCCTCATTTTATGTTCACAGTGTCCGAGTCTTAACATTTGTGTGTTTGTATGCAGGGAGTATGGACCTCTGCAGTGGCCAGGATGGCCTCCAGAGCCGCCTTCAGCCCACCGACGTCTGCTGCAGCCAGGCTGTCCTGCTGCTTCATCTGACCCAGCAGAGCCAGAGCCTCGGCCCCGCACGCCTTCACACTCTCTGACAGGGCTGACAGGGACGGAGACAAGGACAGGGAGGATGATGTGTTACCGCTTCGAAATACACAACATACACTGAGAGAAACCCTGCAGAAAGACTGCATTCCTGATAGATACGATATATAGATGCTTTTTGAAGTGTTAAAGCTATCATATTCCACGCTGCGTTATTATTTACAGTCGCATATTCTGCCAAAATATATCTTCTGTAAACTCTGATGTGTAAGAGTAGAGTTAGTGGGTGCAGCTGCAGTGTTAATTATACTGACATCCCCCTCAGGTAAAGTGTCAACTAACAGCTGAAACAGCCACTCTGATGGGAGGAAGAGGCAAACCAAAACTACCTCGACAGCAGCTGTTGGCCTGTTTTTTTTTTTTTTTCATACAAGACATGAGCTGATTTGCATCAAACTGCACTTTCAAATGCTGCATTCACATGTTTCAGGGAAGTACACAGCTACGGAAGTTCACACCAGTTTCAATCGTACACGTTTCTCTTTGGTGCAGTAAGAAGGCCGCTGGCCAGAGCTGTATTATATTTGGGCATGTTTAGACATGCTCAGGCTGCTAATATCCCCAGAGTGTAAATCCTGCAAACATTACTCATGTGCACAGTCAGCAACTTTGTTCTATCCATGCACGTTTGGGCTGAAAGACTTTTTAAAGAGTTTTCTCAGGACATTAAACTGTATAGACTGATACAAAATGTATAAGACACATCCCAGCAAAATACACAGACAATACTTTTATCTTATACTACCCAACTACTGTACACATGTAACATATGAAGAGGCATGAAGTACTCACAGACATGTCAGAACATGCCTGACTCACCCACAGATTAAAATCAAGACATCCCTTTCTTTCTTTCTTTCTTTCTTTCTGTCTGTCTGCACACATGCAAGCTTACCATCAGCTTGCTCCACAGGCACCATGTGGGAGGTGGCACTACCCTGAACGATGGTGTCGCCCACCAGGTGGCTGCACTGGGTGACCACTCGCACCAGCTCAGACACACCTAGACAAACAAATAATAAACCACACGTTGATATTTTTTCTCAGCAGTTTTCATCCTGTGGTACAGTACACTGTGAAACTGGTATACTGCTGCAACCCTACTTACATCACCACTTTATTGTTATTTTGAAGATATATTCCTTTTTATCTTGTTTTAGTTCCTCATGCACCCCTTGCATGCCTACTGAACTGAACTATGACTGCTTATGACTGAACTCCAGGCTCTCCTGATAGAATATATGTAAATTCACTGTTTTGTACCATTGTTTTCTTTGTAGCCCCTGTTAATTGTGGTGAAGTCAAAGACATTTTTTTTTATTGTGGACAATAAAGTTGGTTTCAAACTTGTATTTTTGTTTTTGATTATGAATATGGCTGAAATATATATAGAATATGTATTCAGAAAAGCCTCTACAGCTGAAACCTTACAACAACTGTTTTAGCATTCAGGAGGAACGTTAGCTAGCTAATAGCTTGTTAGCTGGTAGCTAGCAAACGATGATTAGCCAAACAGAGTATATGACCTTAAAATACAGAACTACTAGTGGTAAACCTGATTGTTCAGTTGGGAATTACCACTGAAATCCCCATCATGTCCAGTTCTCGTAACAGACGTCACCTCATGACGACTTAAGCTTTATTTGTTTCTCTCAGATTCCAACCCTGTTATTATGATTCATGTTTTAAAGCCCCTCGACACCTACTGCACATTAATTTGTGAAAATGTTGGCACCACAGCATCAGTTCAAAAGGTTAATCATGTACAAGCTTATTACAGAACTTAAATACATTTAGTGCATCCCTGACTGAGCTACACTGAATCCTCTCACCTGTGCTGTCTGCCAAGAAGGCCTCTCTGGTGGACTGGAGTCGGTCCATACAGTCTAAAGAGGCCTGACATCTGGATGCTAGGTAGTCTGCAGACATTTCAAAAAATGGCGTTAGAATGGAAGCTAAGATATA
This sequence comes from Chaetodon trifasciatus, assembly GCA_037975065.1. Taxonomy (NCBI): domain Eukaryota; kingdom Metazoa; phylum Chordata; class Actinopteri; order Chaetodontiformes; family Chaetodontidae; genus Chaetodon; species Chaetodon trifasciatus. The sequence continues at coordinate 4,205,429 of JBBMOE010000020.1, read as the reverse complement.
AAGATATAAGCATGCACACAAACTTTACTCCATGCAGTGCTAATTAGCATGAGAGCAGCTCTGTGCTGTGTTAGTTTCTGACCCGCGGAGCTGGTGCAGCTGATGTGTGCTGGGTCGTCTATCTGCGCCAGCGAGTCCTGGATGATCTTCTCCGCCTCCTCCACAGCTGCCTGCAGACTGGACCAGCGAGCTGCGACCAGCTGGCTCTCCAACGCCTGCTCCCTGCTCTCCTGAGGACGCAGACACACATAGACGGGCTTGAACTTATCACGTCAGCCTTTATTAGGGTCCACATGTTAAGAACACAACGAAAACGGTTCTCAGCGGTTCCCTGAACATCTGCTTGAGTCATTACAGCTAATTAAGGAAGCTAATGAGGACAGGTAATTGAGAAAATGACAGTTCTTCACCTTCTCATTGAGCTGATTCTGCAGGGCTTCTGCTGACTTCACCCCGCTCTCCCTCTCCGTTGCCAGAGAGGTCTGAACTCGCTCTAGCTCCACCCCGCGGACAGCCAGCTCTGCCTCCACCTTCGCCAAGGACTGCACCAGCTCCGCCTTCTCGGACTCCAGGGCGGCCAGCTGCGTGCTCAGCACCTCACTTGACTGCGGCAAGGAAATAAAAGATGGAGGGATGCAGAAAAGATAGAAGTTAGTAACAGAAGAAAAAGATTTCGAGGCACAGCGGTCAGGATAATACAAAGCTGTCATGACATGCCGGGATGTGGTGGGATGCAAGTGCGCTGACCTCGCAATTAAGAAACACTTCATCCTCAGCCACTGATTATAACAATACTGTCTCCATTTAAGCTTTGCGGAGAGGCGCAGAGTCTCCAGAGAGGTTTGGGTTGAGGTTCAGTTTACAATCAAACAAACACTGGGAAGTTGCGGTTGTGCAACTTGGCTGCAATGCAACACAGTGAAGAGTTTCATCAGATCCCGTCCACGGGAAGTATGTGAAATGACATTTGTTTGGACGACTAGCTGTCCTCATTTTTGTAGGTATGAGAACAATGCGCATGAAAGTGTTCTGCAGGTAGGAAAACAGACTTACAGTCTGGGTGCCAGCAGGTCCGACAGAGAGGGAGAAATGCCGAGAGATGGAGGAGAAAACAGAGTTGTTAAGAATATGGATGTAAACTGCACGGCAGGGGCTGCAGAGAGCTGGACAGTGGAGGCATGTGACAAGAGTGATAAAACGTGGGCTGTGTGTGAAAAAGGGACTATGGAGAGACGGAGGAGGAGGACAGAAAGTGACAGAGTTGATAAGTAGAGGATACAACAGCAGGACGTCAGGAGTGGGAGGCAGAGACGGATGAGAGGCGCAGGGGAGGGGTGAAGGAAAAACATCTGGAGGCGGAGGGAGTCAAGAGCAGTTAATGGGGTTCTGAGGGTTAATAGCATAAATTTGTGGCTTTCTGAACTTCATTTCTACCTCTCCCCTCCAAAATACTTCTGCAGATCAATCGTTGCTAGCTGCTCAACGCGGCTGTGTTTACGCCAGCAGCAGTGTGGACACGATTTTACAGCTTCTATGTTTTCATTCTGGTCTCTTCTTTGAAATAAGTGCCTTCAGTGGCCTGTTACAAACATCAACTTGGCTTTTCAGCAGGGCGGAGATGACAAACGCAGGGACCAGAGAGGTTTAAGAGGGGGAAGACTATTTTGCTGCTGTTTGAACAGCCCCCCCCACGCTGAACACTGATTCACTGATGTCAAAGAAATGTATTAGCATATCAATTCAGTCAGAGGCTGGATGTGTTTGAGATTCAGCTGTAGGAGGAACAGTCAGTGACTAAGAGGGGAGATGACATAACAAAAGACAAAAAAACTGAGATGGAGGGAGTTGTCTTCAGATGAAAGACTCTGAGGTGTAAAAGGAACACAAAAACAGGCTTTTATCAGTCAGCATCCAGGATCTGCTGTTAGCACTTGTAGTCAGGATTTAGTGCTGACAGTCTGAACAGCCTGATCCAGGACACTGACTGGCATGTACTGCAGCCTGGGCTCACTGGTTCTTGGTTAAAAAAAAAAAAAAAAGTCAGGCTTTTAAGTACGGAAACAGGTCCCATGAACAGCTGACCCACACCATCAACCTTACAGAAACACCATCTAAAAAGTGGAGTGGAAGTGAGACCATCGAATAATTGATGATGGCTAGAATAAGAATGTGTGACGCCAGTAGTCCCATTATTAGATTTTATCCAGAGTGTACTCCATTAGGATCATGCAGGTGAAAAATTTCATGTCATTAATCTTTTTACACATTCTTGTAGCAGCTGCTATTAGCTCTATCAATTGGGACTTAGTTCAGTATCTTTTCACAGCAGCTCGGGGATCTAGTTAACTGATTTAAGCTAATCTTGTTTTGCGAGGGGTGTAAAAAGAGAGCTGAGAGGAGAGTGACCTGCTGTGACGAGGCCATGGTGGTCTTCAGGGAGTCCAGCTCTACCCTGCTCGACATCAGCTCTCTCTGGAGCTCCTGAAGCTGATCCAGCTGGTCCCTCTCCTGAGCGAGAAAAGACAAAATCTCACTTTAAAAAGCTCACAGCCAACCAAAGAGGGAAAAAAATGACCACCATCAAAGCTGTCAGTGCATGCATCCTGCAGAAGTAACCTACAGCGATTCATTTGGCTGCACAACGCTAAGGCTACGTCCACACTCATAGCGTTTCATTTTAAAAAAGCTTTTTAAAACAAGAACGATCTCTGTTCACACTGAAAACGCATATCACATGACCAATCACATACACTTGGCATGCAGGGGCATGTTATAGTTTGCCTCCTGAGCATTAGCAGGATGACAAAATGCAGGATTTAACTGCACAAACCTGCTAGCATAGACAACAAGGTCAGCATTGTTAGCATTGTTGGATTAACTGCTGGTAGTCAACAGTAGTCAATAGATCTATGTTCATCATCATCTCTGTTCATCGTGCCAGATCGCTGTGGATGCTGGTCATAGACGTAGCAGAAGTTATGCGTTTTAAAATGAAAGTGTGGCTGCAGCCTCAGTTGGAGGCGCGGGGCTAACGTGTTGTACGTGTCCTGCAGCCGTAACAACATTCATCTCACACTCACTTGTCTTTCTGCGACCTCCTGAGCGGCCTTCACCTTCTCTTGCATCTCTCTCCTCACCGCCTCCACTTCATCCTGTGCGGCCCGAGCCACTGTCATCTGCCGGGTCACCTCTGCGTTCTGCACACACGTGCACATACAGGAGGACATGGGACACAAATGCAGGCATACAGAGAAACACACCAAAATAATTAGGACAGAGGCTGGATTTTCAGCTGGGGAGGGGGTGTATAAAAGGACAGCAGGAGGACAGAGCTCTATTTAACTTTGAAGGCTTTTTTTGTTTTTTAGGAGGGGACAAGGACAGAGAGAAGCATTTGTTAAACACGAAGAAGATGTATGACTCGTCTTTTTCACCTTCCTCAGCAGGTCTGCATGACTCTGAACCAGCTCTGTGTACTTCTCCTTCAGTTTGGTGTAGCGCTGCTCATTGGCCTGAGCCTTTTCTGGTTAGAGACACACGTCAACACACGACAGAGACAGACACAGTTATTAGCAGACACAGTTAACGCAGGAACTGGACAACCTTTAGTTTTCTCCTTCCTTTTGCTACGCAGCATTATTAGCATGTCCAGGATGCGACAGACAGCCTTACTCTCTATCTCCGTCAGGCTCCGCTGCTCCTTCTCCGTGTCCTCTCTGACCCTCCGCAGGTCATCCAGCTCTGCCTTCAGGAACTCGCTCTCCCCTGCAGCCTGCAGCCTCAGGTGGCTCTGCTCCGCAAGCTCCGCCTCCAGCTCATTGACACGCCCCCTCAGCGCCTGACACAAGCGACCACTCTGATGAGGGACGGAGAGAGACGGACGGTTAGAGGGACAGATCATGGAGTTGGTGAAGAGCTGACTGACGTGGTTCTGGGGAGCTTCTATAAACACTTCACCTCCAGTCTGAAAGACTCCAGCTCGTCTTTGAGGGCCTGGATCTCCCTCGTCAGCTGTTCAATCAGGCGGTCTCTGATGGTTTCGGAAAAAAACACAATCAAAGGTAAAATCAATACGAATGATATCTTTAATGTACACATGACAAACACGACCAAAGATCTACATCCGTGCTGTGAACTAAACTACTGATACACGTGATCAGCAGAGTCACATGGCGTTCATCTGGTGCAGACAAACAGATGGGGATGTGATGCTCTCGAGCCTTACTTGTCGTCCTTCCTCATGCCGTTCTGACTGTTGAAGTTGAAGGGGTCTATAGCAGCCGAGGTGCCAAACAGGTCATCGAACTTGGTCTCCAAAGCAGCCTGAAAGTTTAAAAGACAAACCTTGTGAGAATCATCTGTTTGTATCATGAAACACCTGTTGGAGTTTGTACAGTCAATCCTCCTTAGCGCCCCTTTGGTTTCATGCCTTGATTGAACAACTGTGAGCCAGGTGTTTGCAGCTAGACTGCGGCTCCAAAATACCATTAATTACCTCATTATTCTCTGGGTTTATAAGATGTCAAATACTGTACTTTTTTTTTTTTTTTTTTGGCCCAAGTTCAGCTTCAACGGGCAGCTACGTGCCATTCAATATAAATTACCATGCAGAGTGGTGAATATAAACTCTCCACTTTGCATCTGCTCCCTCTCATCTACTCCCACAAACACAGCATCCCTCTTGGATTTTGGATTGCTACACGTGAGCCAGGGAGCCGACTATCTCCAAAACAAATGAAGTGCATTTTAGAAGGCACAATTCAGAGATACTTGTCTTGTTTAATTACCGGCAGCACAGGGACATCTGTGTCCACCAGGTCGTCCGTCTCCACCACGTGCTCCGACTCCGGGGACGACGACTCGGCGGGGATCACGACCACGGGGCTGATGTGCTCCGACAGAGCTGATGCACGCAGGAAGTTAGGAGGGTTCTGCAAGAAGCACAAGGCACAATTTTAATCACTATGTTAATTAGATTTTTATTTTGTTCGTTTGAAGAACCCTGATTCCAAAAAGATTGTGTCTCAGTGTAAAACGTAAATAAAACAGAATGAATTTAAATGAATTAATTCCTTACAATAAAGAACGAGGAGTGCAACTACAATAATGTGTGGGTCATGTTTTTGTCATTTCATGTGAGTGAAAGATATATGTTACACCCTCAAATGTAGATGTGAGCAAATTAAGACCAGAATGTGAGCTGAAAGCACAGCGCTGTGAAGGCTGCCTCTCTTTTCTCATTTCCATTTATATCACATGAAGCAGCATATATAAGCACACATACGCTGCGACTGCCACAGCAGGTCAGCAAAATGAAGGAGAGCTGAGAATAAAGACATATAAGATGTGAACAATAACAGCAGTGCATGATGGGTTAAGTTGGGGTTTAGGTGTGGTTAAGACTGAGTGAGGGCGGCCCTCACCTCAGGCAACTGTGGGATCTGAATCAGCCTCTTGAAATACTGCAAGTTACTGGAGCGATAGAACAGACTCTTTAACCTGAAACAGAGAGGAAGAGAGCGAAGGGAAATCAGAAAATCAGAAGAAATTCATTCAACACAGCACTAAGAGCTCAGTCCTCAGGGTCACATTCAGTCAGAGAGTGAAACCGTGACCGGCTGTGTCTCTGCCTGTGTGTCGTACTTCTTGAACTGTTCCTGGAAGCGATCTCTGTGGCCCTGGAGAGTGTCTGCTGGAAGGCCTGCGAGCACACACAAAAACACCAACACGTCAGCGCTCGGACATCAAAGCTATTCAAGTACTATAATGTCAGAGTGCACACGTGGATGATGGGATTTTGTGAATGAAAGTATCAAAGTCCACTTTTGAGAAACTCTGAAAAGTCTTTTAGAAACCGAACCTCATCTGTGAATCTTTAAGAGAAGCTTCACCCATTTTAAGCATTCACACATGTTATCTTTGTAGCAGAAGATGTCTAAGAGCTTAAAGTACAGCCAGGTACCACAGCGGGTCAATCCGAGGCTGCTTAGAGGCAAAGGACCACTCACACACACACAGATATGTTTCTAAGAGTACCAGTGACTCATGGGAATTTGTGGCATTTTAGTGTGCTCAATCAGCCGATGATGACTGATTTCTAGCTTTCAAAGACGTTCAGAGACATTGACTGCGCTGTGTTCTATGTGAATTATTAGAGTAGGTGGCACTGATGTTTAGTTTGAAATCAATACATGCAAATCACCAAGATGGGGTTTTCCAATCATTTCAGAAATACTCAAAAAACACACAATGTTTGCATCTTGTCTTTGACATAATATTAGTGTGTGCTATTTCTACTGAGCCTGCGGTTGTGCCGTTTGACCAACAGAGGTGTGTGTCACTCACAGGAGTGCAGCTTAAACAGCAGCTTGACGGTGTAGTCATACAGGTGGCTGCAGTCCAAGATGACTTGGATGAGGGGGGCCAGGCGGCACTGGCCAGCCGCTGTCACTGACACCGACCGAGACATGTCTAGAGAGCTGAAAACTGGGAGTGGAGAGAGAAACAGTCGATACATGTAGTCACAAGATCGATATGTGCCCACACACCCATCAGATATCATTACGAACACAGCAGGAGTCACCACGCACACACGCACCGTCAGTGATTATTAATGCAAACACAAAGAGAGAGAGGCGGGCGTGCGCGAGGCTCATCCATCATGAATTTTACATGAACGAATCAAGTTGTGCTGCTCTGCTTCTCTGAAATTAAGCAATAAAAAGCAACACTCTGCTCCTTCTGGCTTATTGAAAAAAGGCAGGAAGAGGGATTTAAAGTAGAGGCGAGAGGGAGCAGCAACCTGAACACTGACAGGATTGTCTGGCTCCCTCTCTGCCTCCACCATTACACCCCTCTTTCATTTCCCTGCCACCACACTCACACCAACCCCAAAGCCAGGCCCTGAGAGCCTCTGTGCACTGCAGAGGCGTGGTTTCCTGCCCAGCTAGAACACACAGAAACATCCACAAACACACACACGCACTCACTCAGACACCTCAGGCCTGGCCTCTTCACCCCAGATGACGTGATGCTTTTAAAATACACCAGACCAGAGGCGGAAGCTGGCAAGGGCTTTGAGATTTGGGTGTGAGGTAACACAGAATCTAATGTGGATTTCTAGAGAATATCAACTCATTTTGTCCTGAACACTGATGTAGAGATGTGGTTTTGCTTCTGGAAAGAGGAGGGATGGGGAGAGATAGCATCATCACACACAGAAACCAGACTGTAATTTCCTCCTGTTCATTTATGAATGGGAGCGCAGATTTTCAAGCATTTCTCCTGAGCTCCCGGTCACATCCTGGCCATCTATTTTTAGTCCTGTCCATACTTTAAGAGACATTAGCCCAGGATGACTCACCCAGACAACAACAGGGCCGCAGCACAGAATGTAAGCACCAGCAGTGTCGTGGCTCTGTCGGGGGAGCTCCGATGATGCTGCACTATCATCTATAGCGTCTATTTCTGTCAGTCAGACAGCGTCTCCCTGTCTGTGTGTGTGTGTGTCTGTGTGTGTGTGTGTTTTCATGCTCAGATAAGCACAGCTGGTAGCACAGAGCAAGCAGTCGAACCAGAATAGCTTACCACCCAGGAAGAGGTTGAGCTCGCACTCCAGGTAGTCAAACATCTCCACCGTCAACTGGAAGCTAAGGGGGGGGGGCACAGACAGAGAGGTGACCATTTATTCACGTGCTTTCAACACACACACACACACACACACACACACACAGGTCTGTTTTTTACTGTGTCACTGTGCTGGAGTCTGACGGAGGACTGTTACAGACAGTTTCCCTCATTACTTCATGACTAAAACACTGGATCACTTCCTTCCTGAATTCTGATTGGCTGAGTCAAGGTCAACGCTGGAAAATTCCAAAAACTACCCAACTCAGATTTTTGTACAGAGCAGCCAAATCCAATTCAACTGACAAATTCTGACTATTTGTTGCTTTTTTCCTCTCTGAGGATCAATATCAGCCTAAATGAGTCTCATGTTTTATCTGAAAGACTCTCATCTGAACGCCTTTCTTCATCATCCGTGATATGAAAATGTCAGATTTCCACGCAGTCAGAGAAAGCATAAGTGCACGTCCAGCTCGTAGTTATAAAATCTCAGACTACAATTCCAGTATTGTGATTTTTTTTATCTTTAAAATAAGCTTTAATGAAAGAATATAATGTAATTATGATGAATAAATGAGTCAAAATCCAAAAAAACACCTCTTGCCGGCTCTTAAAATTAGCCCAATTAACGACTTACTGTGCCTTATTCATGTGCATCATGATTAAAGTATTCATTTAATTTCACACTTTGGTCAACACGCTTTGAGAAATAACACTGAAACTCGTTTGTGTCTGGATCCCGGGGCCCGCCGCCACGGCGGTCTGCTCGACAATACACCACCGTAACAATAACACACTCACAAGTTGTTAACGTCGTTCTCTCCCGCCTCGTCGAGCTGTCTGTTTGACATCTGCAGGTTGCCGGGGAAACGAGGGTTCTGCGAGAGAAGAGGAGGAGGAGGAGGAGGAAGCTTTAAGCTCAGATAACAAGTTCGGCCGTTCTGACTTCTCCTGAGATGAACATGTGATCACTTACGGGCAGAATCTGATGCTCATAACCATTAATATTCTGATCAAACTGCTCTTTAAGAGGTAAAAATATGGCTGTTTGCCAGGCAGGCGGGCCAGAATACATGTATATTTACTCAAACTGTATTTTAGTGCAGTGCAGCATACTGGAGTATCTTTATATCACAGTATTTCTACTTCTACTGACTGATTTCGTGGCCAGCTGGGGGCAGTGGAAACAAGCTGCTCACAGAACACTGACTATCATCTTTTAAGCTGATGTGGTGAACTTGTTAGCAGCCTGTTGCTTATAGACTCGTTCAGCAGATACACAGCATATTTCATGTGGAGGTGTGTTTGTGTCCACATGATGAACATCCAGCGGCGAGAAGGCACCAAAGCAGTTCAGCTGCAAGCCAGAAAACCTAAACTATTAGCTCTGTAGAGCCGAGGGGAGCTGCAGAGACGGGTCACGATGAGCGAGCCCTCTCACACACAAGTAGTCCTGTCATCCATGGTTAATATTAAAAAATACTGATCAGAGCAGTTTTAAGTAAAGGATGTGAGCTCCCCCTCTGCCACTGCTGCCTCGTAGGCTTGTGAAACGAACCCTTTGAGTCCCTCTGGTAAACGTCTTGTTTGCTCTTGTGCATTCTTTAAATGTATTTCACTAGTTGAAGCCAATCAAAACAAAACTCTGGCTCTGAATCTACCAGGCTGCCCATTGGCTGCCTGCTAGGCTGGAATTGACTTTCACTGGAGCACTAAACTCTGTTGCAACTGTTCAGTTTGTGATTTCTGCTGCTGTGTGTCTCTCAGTCAAAACAATAACTAAAGGCTGAGTTTGATGATGTCATGAGGGATCATGGGAGTTGTTGTCTTCTTTTTCAAACAACCAGCTTTATATTAAAATGTTAATAATGATATATAACATAGGTCTAGTTGTTTTTAGACATTTTTAATGTGGAAATGTTCCATATTTTGCCTTTAAATGGTCAAAAGTTTAGTGTCATCTCCTCATGGTGAGCAAAGAATATTTCAAACATTACGTCAGTCTGTTAAAATAGTACAAAAATAAGCTAAAGCATCACATTTCTATTGAAGTCTGCATGTACCGAGTAGATAATGATTGTTTAGTAAGAGCAGATATTCTTTTTTTAGTCCACCAGCTCTTTGCAGGTTAAAAGTTAACAGAATACTGTGTTCACTGGAGCTGATTGTTGATTAATTGACCTTTATGTGGAGCAGTGAGTTTGTATTCCCTCTTCCTAGAGCTCTGCCGTTACAAGCCTGGCTCCAGAACAGCTGGGACGCTGGGTAAAATGCATGCCAACGTATGGGCAACACATTTATCAAACACAGGGTCCAGAGAGGTGAAATAAACTTTGACTACCAGTTTAATCTGTCAAAGTGTCACATTACTCCCTTGATACTCAAGGTAGGTCTTGGCAAAACTGCCCTGTTAGACCAGGTAAGAATTAGCCATCAGCAGAGCAACAGCTAACCGCATCTGCCTGTGATAGCATCAGCGCTGCCTTTCGGTCCCTGCATCGCTGTCCCATAAAAAGGCTACATTACAGATTCTTGAGAGGCCATTAGTGTAAAAGGCAGATTCTCTATGAAGCAACCCCCCCACCCACCCACGGCCCACAGAGACACACTTGCACTAAAAGGAGAGTCTGAGACAAAGATAATGAGTGATGAGGGAGACTGGCGCTGCGTTTTATAGGCCAGGCCAACTCACTTTGATGTGAAACTCCATTTTGGTGATGAGCAGTTTGAGGTAGATGCTGCACAGCTTCCCATAGCCTTCGCTCAGGTGACCCTGAGGGGACAGAGAGGGGTGGAAGAGAGACATTAAGAGAAAAAAGAGAGACGTGATCAAAGGGAGAAAATAATCTTCTCCTCTCCTGGAAGACTGTGAGGAAGCAAATCATTTGGTGTTTGGAGGAAACTCAATGTGGCACTTTGGCTGAAGGCAGCAGACAATAAACATGAAAAGAATGAGCACAAGGCCATTTTCATACTGCGGGGCTAAACAATACCACAGCAGCCAAAACAGTCTTTACTGGAAAACACAATAAACCAGCTGACTTTTGGAGCAGGTTCAGCTCAGTTCACTCTGTGTGAAAATGCCTCCGCTCCAAGAGTGTGGACAAAGTTGAATAGAGGAGCTATTTGGCCGATTGCTTCTCACTTCCTTTTTCCTTGAGCCTGGGTGAGCGGGTGGCGATGACACAACAGGAAAGAGTGCACACAACCCCGGTCACAGGGACCAGACTTCCTGTACCCTCCTGCCGAGTGACATCAGCAAAAAACTGAGTAATAAAACAACAGAGAGTAAAATCCAGGAATGAAGAGCAGAGCCGGCCTCTGAACCCGAGCCAGTGTTGCTTCAGATGTAACTGAGGACCGACTGTTCTGTTTGTGGCTTCGTCCATGCAAGTTTACACAATAAACCTCAAAAATTTCCTCAGCAGTGTGTGCAGCAATACTGCGAGGACACTTGTGCTCACTCAGATCAATGCAGGCGTCACCAGGGTTTCCGCTATCTGCTAATTACTGATCAGGTGAGAGGCGAGCAGACGAGCTTATGTAATATTACTGTCTGTTGGCCACAACACGTAGCTGGCAGGCGATCTGTTGTGAGCTCTGACAATCGCACTTGGCACGTTTTACATGGCTTTGTCCACACAGGCCGCGATGTCTGTCACTCCGTCAGACAGACAGCAGGCCGCCTGCAAACAATCGTGTAATCCGATGACAATAACAAGGAGGCACAGTTGGTGGCTGTACGCTAATGCTAATAAACAAAGCTTAAGCATCCTTGATTACAGTTCTCCTTATTTCTAAGGGTAAATTGATAAATGGATATGCTGCAGGAAAACCATGCTACTTTTATAATGTATGGACTACAATAATATTATTTTTAATGTTAGTGTTATTCTCCTGGAATAATGTAGCTGCAGGACAATTATTAACACAGACAGTGTGAACGCTGTGCTGTGATATGACCACATTAATATAATCATCTCTGCGTCCTTACCCACATCCTGCTCATATCGGTTAAATCAGCCTTGTTCCTCATGGAGTCCTTTATCACCTGCAGGGATGACAGAAAGGAGGGGGACCAAGCGGGGGGGGGGGTTAGTTAAGAGTTGTGTTTTATGGTATGTGAGTGGAAACCATTGGAGAACGACATGTTTACATACGTTTGGATGGCCGTCTCGCAGCAGCTTGTGGAAGACATGGCAGAACTTCCAGCAGAGCACCGCGTTGCTGGAGAGAGGAAGCCGGTTGACCGCTGCCCAGAAAGTGTGGGCGCCTTTTTCATGATGGGTCCCCAAGATGCAGGGTGGCAGGGACAGTCAAGGATCACCAGGTTACAGCGCAGAACATTAAAGAGCAATGTGGCATTTTATCCTCCCTTTGTCATGATGTCCTTCACAGGGATGTCACTGTGGTCCAATCATCCTCTCAACCAGTCTTCATTCAGAAAACCCATGATTTAAATGAAGTCTTTTGACAGCACTGACAGCTCAGACAATACTTTGATAAAAATAAAGTAAAACAAATTAGCTGCTGATTATGTGCAAGAGTCTGTATAAAGATATGGTTCCACTTATCAAGCAGCATTCCCCAAATCTCTTCCTTGAAGAGTTAAAAAATGTTTGGTGTTTTGTGCTTTTTCGTGTGCTCTGTGAAACCAAAACCAGAGAAAACTGTGGAGAACAGCCCTCCTCTCTGTCCGTGTGGCTTTGTGTTTTGTTTCACACATGACTAAATTAGCTCTGCAGCAGGGCCACGTGTAGACGATGAGGTTACACTAAGTTTGTTGTTTTGATCTTGCACTAACATAACCCTCCAGCCACGGAGGAACACATGGAAATCAGGATAAACACACTTCTACTCTCTCACACACACACACACACACACACACACACACACACACACACACACACAGAGACAATATGAGGATATTCCTGGCATGCTTCTCTTTGACAGCGACCTCCTGTGTGTTGATGGCCTTATTGATGCTGACAGCCTGTGAAGAGGAGGGAAGGAAGGGCAGAGGAGAGAAACAGAGAACACAAATCAGCCCACAGCTTTTTTCACACCGCTTACAGAAAAAAGAAAAAAACAACCATAAAAACCTTCAAGTGTCAAGCGTTTCATTTGAAAACTTGGCACCTTTCCACCTTTCAGAAAGTTGCCTTTTCCTTTTCTAACCATCTGAGGAATGGGAGGCAGTGAGGTTTTTAGTACAGGCTGACTGACCCATTTTCTGCAGTTGGTATTCAAGGCAGGTGCTGAGGGGCCTGAGCTCCTCTCTGCTTTTGAGGAGCTCTACAGAGGCGAACACCTGTCTCATCGAGGTAACACATATGCATGTTAAGTAAATAGAAGCGGGCAGGGGGTCAAAACAGTGCATGCGATTTCTCTCCTTATGCTCCCATAAAGAGAGCTTCATATTTCTGGCTGAATTGCAGGATTTGGGATTATAAAATTTGATGAAAAGATTAAAAACAAGTGTATATTATGTCAAAAAAGACCATAGACAGAAACAAACAGACCTGAGCCATTTCAAAGCCAGAAGCCTGCGCTCACATTTGGGAAGCAGCCTTCGGCAAACACAGTTAACATTAGGACTGTGAGCAGGCACACTAAATGAGACAGCACCAACAATTACACACACGCTGATGATAAGGAGAGTTATCTGTCTGTACTGTGAAATCTACAGAGGAATGTTGGCTGGGCTAAAACTGAAGCCCCTCCAACTTCAGCTCAAATTAAAGTCTCGTCTTACAGAGACACTGGTCCTGTCTTCTGACTGGAGTCACTGCTTTTCAGTAGTACGTGCATCCTGCAGAAGGACACAGTCAAACATTCGTACTGACATGCACAGTCCGACAGCTGCAGAGTTGCTCTGGTGGTAATGTTTGATGGCAACAAGCTGAAATACAACCACCAAATTTATTGATTTGACAGAGAGAAAATGCTATCTCAGTTAAAACTGTCAGGTGTATCATCAAAGAGGCTACAGCTACGCTAGCAGCTTTGTAAGGCTGTGCATGTTGTGCTAAGACGGTGCTAACATGTTGTAAGCAGGTATAACGTTCACCATGTTCACCCTTCAGTTTAGCATGTTAGCATGCTGTTATTTTCAAACTTGAAGTCTCCAAACCCAACTGATGCTGACTCAAGTGACATCACTTGAGGCAATTTATTTGATTTCTCCCTCTGGACCCGAAAAAGGCTTTTTTTGATATATGCAGCTGAATCCCCAACACCTGTAAACAGACAATCAATGGAGTTCTCCTTTAAAGGATTACGAAATCATATCTTCTTGGGACCATGAATATCTACATATTTAAACGCAATCCATTCAATTGTGTTCAAGACATAATACTGAAAACCTCAACTGTTGACCTCATGCAGGTATGGAGCAAAGAACAGTTAAGATTCAATCTGTGGGGACCATGAATGCTTTGTCCACAGCAATTCTTCCAATAGCTGTCGAGATATTTCAGTCTGCACCAAAGCGGTGGACCAACTGACATCCACAGAGCTGCTCGTGTGGCCACATACCCTGTACATGTTCTCATGTGACACTTCTTCTTTTTGTCCTGTCGAGGTTATGTTAGGCAGCCACAGGAAAGCTGTGTGATGAAATAAAATATGAAAACGAGGCCACAGAGCGTTCCAGGCCCGCGTTGTTTGAGAGTTTAAGCCGTTTCAGATGGTTTTTAAAACGAGGTGTTCTGGAGCAGCATCTGGTTGACATATCACGTTGCACATGTGAGGAAAATCAAACCAAGAAAATCTCCCCCAAGTCAAAACCTGGGTCTGAAACGCCAGAGTTAAACAACTAAAGCCACACTTGCATTTTGTCACTATTGTTTGCGTGGTTTCATGAACCGGGAGCGTGGTGGCCAGGGTCAGCAGAGGACGGGTGAGGCCTGTTTCATAATCTCACTTCCCACAGATGTCCTGAGTCTGCTCCTCCTCTTCCAGTATGTGAGCTGTCAGGAGTGGAAGTTCACCCCGAGGAATCAATGGAGGAGAAGAGGGCCAGGAGGGGCAAGGAGGGAAGGAAGCAGGAGGAAAGGAAAGAAGAGGAGGAACAACTTGGTAGCATTGGTTGCTATCTCGAGGATGAGACCAACCCAATAAACTCTGCTAAAATGATTAGCTTTCCTCCGCATCCTTCTCTGTACTTGGAGCCAACAAACAAAATGCGACCAGGTGTCACCAGCTGCTTCCAATCTAAAATGTCTGGAAACTCAGTCCAGAGGATATTTTATTTATAACCATAATCCCTTCAAATACACAGCTCAGAACCAAAAATCTGGTTGAAAATTCAGCTCCTGTCCTGACTGCATCCTCCACACACCACAGCTGTGTAATGTGGGTGACATGTCTCACCAGCTCCTGCGAGTTTGCAAACACGAGTTTTCTGTTCACAAAAATCTAATTTACGGCTGCGATTCACATCAAGTCAGCGAAGCAAAGTGAGGACAGGAGGAGGAAGAGCGGGAGGAATGTAGAGCTGGCTGCCATCTCGATTTCTCTGACTTTAAATTCCAGACTGTTTGCGCTCGGCTCGTCATCCTGCCGATGACGAGGAGGATGACGCCGCGGTGTGCCGTAAAGATGACGACTGACCGCGCTTCCACATTAAACATGCACGACGTGGATTAAACATGAGCACTGGAGCTACAAGTCCAACACCTGTCCTGTTGCATCAGCAGCAACAACCTGAGCCAAGACTCTGCCGGTGAGCGTGTACTGTAAAGGTCACACACAGCGGGGCGTTCACTGTCCTGTCCGGGCCGTGCAGGAGAGAGCTGAGATCCGACGACGGCCGGACCTACAATCTGTTTCCTCTGATCGAGATCGCCAGGGAAAGGTCACTGAGTTGGATCTGAGCATGTGCTTTGTTACACTTCCTGTTTGCAAATAAGCTGCAAACACAAACTCAGTAGAAGAAGTTTTGACGTCTGTGTGACACAGTTAGGAATGAATGACTTGCATTTATTTACTGTCTTATCTTCATAGCTGGTGAGAACACAGGAAACCATAGCTTATTAGCAACGACACCCCACATTATTTGTGACAACTTTAAACAATAAGAGGAGCAAAGAAGATCATTTATAGCTTTATAAATGCAGGTCTTCACATAATGTCCCTTTGTGGTGTTGGACATGTATTCAGTGTATTTGAACTTTTTGACTCTCAAACTTTATATTCATTGGTGTGAATGGGTTTGTTTGCGCTTGTTGGCCTCAAATTGAGAGAAATATTTAGTATTTTTACTAAGACTGAATTTAAGTCTTAACTCAAGGTCCACTTGTTAGCTTTACTGCAGCTTTCAACCTAATTATGTGATTTAAATATGGAACATGGACCATGAGATGTGGGTGGAGGCCACTGGAGGACTGATAAGTGGAACTTGAGCAGAGACTATTTTGTCATTTGACTACTTCAAGAATGAGCCATCACATATATCAGCTTGTTGATGGTGTGCAGTCTTACATTTAGCATGCTGCAGTTCACACTGTGCGTGAGTGCAGCACATAAAGCAAGCCAGAGCTTTTTCAGTAACAGGGCTGTACTTTTTAACAAAATACATTCCTCCACCCGATACGGACTCTTTATCAGGGAGGTTAGTTCTTTCCAAAATCAAATTCAGTGTATAGCTTAGCTAAAACATTTTGTTTACACTCTGTCCACATCTGTCTTGTATTAACAGAGAGGGACGTGGCTTTTGTGTCATTTCCTGTCACTGCCCTGGTTGAAAAAGAAAACAGCCATGGCATTATCTTGTGTTGTTGATGTGAATGTCACGCTCAGATCACAGGACGATAAAATGTCAACACCTGGTTATTTTCCATTGTTGTGTCATTTCAACTCGTCGTGCTTCCCCTTTTCCCTCAATCACTCACACACAAAAATCAAGGGATGATTGAAAAACTCCCACTGCAACCGGTTCCCACACGAGGATGACCCAATTAGCCCACAGTGAGACTTTGTACTTTGTGTTTGGGTTGAATGGGAGTGCCAGCTGCCTGGGACTCCTGGCATTGGCTGCTGGCATGGATACATCAATGGCCTATTAGCTCCTCACAGGGTGGCCACACAGACCAGCTGACAGAGTGCATGGATGAGAAATTAAATTGGAGGTGAAAAGCAAGTGATTACGCGGACAAAGAGCAAAGATCAGCCCTGAGGGAGACTTTCTTATGCTGGACAGAAACCTACGTCACTGCGTCCACAGGGGACCCGCCTCTGCTCCTGACCCTCACCCTTCACCAGGATACCCGACAGATATAATAAGGTTTCAATCAATTATTCCTTTTTGCATCTTGGTATCTACAGAAACATCTTTTTTTTCCCCCACAGCTTTGCTCTCAAACAAAGTGTTGATACAGTGTTATGTTAAGTTGGGCATGGTAAGCCCCAATCAGCACCCTCTGTAGAAAGCAGGGCATTGATATGCTGATCGCAGCCTGGCTGTGTCCACTGACGGGTCAGTGAGCAGAGCCCAGGGAGAGGAAGCATCTTCTGCCTGCTAAATGAAACAGCCCTCACTCATTGACTCACTTCCCTTCCCTCTGCCTCGCCTCGGAGTGACTCCTCTGACCGATTCGCAAGAGCATGTGACTAATGCATGCCTCAGCAATTCGATTTCTACGTTAGTCCCGGAGATATGTCAGCGCATCGCGGCCGCTCCACGATGGCAGCAGAGAAAAGCCAGTGCTCTTGGTTATTTCAGTCTCCACTGATGTCAACATTAAAGGGACAGTACACCCTAAAATGAAAATCTATTTTCCCTCTTACCTGTGGTGCCATTTATCCAGAGTTCTGGAGAAATCAGCTGTGCCGTAATGTTAGCTGGCAGCATCAGTTAGCTAGAAACTAATCTCCACAACTTAGCAGTGTCGCACTAGTGTGAGGACAGTCGATGCACGCTTCCTTCTGTGCAATGATGAGGTATAGGGATGCAATCTAGTTCCATTATATTGGAGAGAAGGCAGATGTCTCTACAGCTGATATCTCCAGAACTCTGCAACTCAACACCAAAACAGTCTTGATGGTTAAACAGCACTACAGGCAAGAGATGATTTTGGGGTGAACTATCCCTTTAACGATGTGATGAACCCTCAGCCAGTAGTGTTCAATCATGAGGAAATGAGTGTGGAAAACCTCACCAGAGCCAAATGAAAGGGGGCAGAGTAAATTCGGAAACACTTGTTCTCATCTGATTTAAATTCTCATGGTGGAGGAGGTATCCTCGTGTAACCCCGATGATTTAGTATGGGAGTGGAGTGATTAATCTTAGTTACAGTGCTATGATTATCTGACCCAGTCATTTAAGTGTAGGAGGAGGAGGAGGAGGCAGAGCTTGAAGAACCCATGAAAGAATCTGCACACTCAGGCCCCACCAAGCATTCAGTCACAAAGTCAGATGTATGACGAGTTTGACTTTATGCTACAGAGGAGTTCAATGTTTGAATTCAGGGATTAGGTCCTGCGCTAACACTAGCTTCACTTTTTGTGATTTGCCGCATCTGTGAGGCTTTCAATGTGTTTGGACGAGAGCCCAAATGATTACTTCATTACAGGCAAATTAAAGGCTGACTATTATGATAATCAATTAACTGTTTCAGTCATTTTTCGAGCAAAAATACTGTATTACAAACAACATTTACTAGTTCCAGCTACCCAAATGTAAGGATTTGCTGCTTTCCTTTGATTACGAATTAAGATTTTTGGATTTGTGATCGGCAAAACACATTCATTACTGAAATTCACAATGTTTGCAGACCAAGACACAGGAAAGTCAGTGATCTTACAAAGTCCCTGTGGGGGGGATGGGGGCGAGAGTCCACATCCTTATCCAGACCACTTAAAAATGGTCCTGTCTTCTGACGTTTCACAAAAGTCACAGGCTAAATGTTTTGAGAGACTCAGCCTCAGATTAATGGCTAATGTAGATAAATGTTGCAGTCCAGTACCTATGGCTGAAGAGTGATGAGGACCTATAGGCTGCCACTTGAGTTTTAAATGTAAATACATCAGATCTAAGTGTTCAGAGTCTTCTCACTGTTTGATGTTTTTTTCCTTCTTGTCCTTTTGCATTGTGTTGTGAGTGCGGTGATCTTATCGAACACATCCTCCAAAACTACCTGTCGTCTTTGAAGTCTCCCCAAACCCAACTGGGGACAAGGACATGCTGTTTCTCTTTCGTGAGCTTCACAGTTGTATATGACTCCATCTATATCCATAAATAACTCCAATCCCACTCCACCCTTGCGACAGAGAACACATTAAAACACTTTGAAGATGTTAATATAAATAAACGATGGGTCAGAGGCCGCATCATGGAGGA
This sequence comes from Chaetodon trifasciatus, assembly GCA_037975065.1. NCBI lineage: Eukaryota > Metazoa > Chordata > Actinopteri > Chaetodontiformes > Chaetodontidae > Chaetodon > Chaetodon trifasciatus. The sequence continues at coordinate 4,186,462 of JBBMOE010000020.1, read as the reverse complement.
GGGCGGCATGCTGACTTTTCCAGCCACTGTAGTGAGCAGGGGGACGGGTGAACGGCGATGGGATGGAATGAAAGCAGGGAACATGCACGACTGTCTGTGAGTGCAGCAGTGCTGTAATGCTGAGGTGCGGCGGTGGAGGCACGGTCACTGTGGCTGACGCACTGGGGTTGGAGGTAGCGGTGGTGGTGGGGAGGGGAGGGGTTACAGGCGCTCAGTCAGGCTTCCTGTCTTGGCACACCCTGCACTGCCCATTTCCTGCCTGCCTGCCTGCTGAAAAATGCCCGGCTCCACACCCCTTCAGCTGAAAACCTTGCTCAGTCGACCCAGACAGCGGCTGAGACAATCAGCCAGGCCGAACATTTCAGTCCTTCAACCTTCTCATATTTCCAGCCAGACTCTTCCAGGTGACTTTAAAGGAAAACTACGATTCACAACAACTATTTTCATAGCTCTGGCTGTCTGTGAATAAAATCGCACTGGCCAAAGTTATTGCTCAGTTCTCGGAACAAGGTGATATTGCTTAAAATATGGGGCCACACACATGAGCACTCAGATCAGTCAGCAGCCAGATGATCTAAACCACTTTATGTAGATGTAAAACTGAAAGTGAGCACACCCATAGTGCCGCTTGTAATCCCTCATTGCACATGAGCACTCTGCAAGCAAGTGAAAGGGTTTTCCTTTCAAGCAAAGCTGCACACTCTCTGGCTTTACTCTCTGGCTTTACTCCATCTATACTTTGGACAGAGTATTGACAATGTGCAACCTGGAAGTCACCCAAACAATAAAGTGAAAACACCAAATTTGAGGCTGCCATCGCTCCCTAATCTATAGACAGGTCCTATAATGTATGGACTAAAGCAAACAACAACTCATAACAAAGTTTATTAAACCTGTTTTTAAGTCAGTTTAGCAAACCTAGCCTATCTACACATGCAGCCGATACAGAGAAAACATTAGCATTCATTTGGAGTCATGTTTCTGGTTCAATGATAGTCCAATATTTAATCTCCTTTTAGCTGGTTTTGGTCTCCACCAACTTCTGAGGGAAATATCTGGCTTTTTAGCTGCTAAATGCTCCATTCTGTTCACCAGCTAATCACTCAAAACATCACTGGGAGAGAGAACCAAAGCAGCAAAGCCAAAAAAAAAAAACCAAAAAAAAAAAAACCAAAACCAAAACAATGAGCTGAAAGAGGCTAAAATGCTCCACAGAGCTGAGATGGGCTGAAGAGCTGGGTGATAATTCTTTGTGGGCTCATCATAACGAGCATCCCCCTTTCACATGAACATAGTCATTTGATCAAATTGTTAACAAGAAAAATACACATTCAACCAGTTTTGCTGTTTTCTGATTGAGTTCGAGGTTTGTTCATACCAGAAAATTACACAAGCTGCAATTTCTATGATCCAAAATTGACCAATGGGGCTTTTAATACAAGCCTTTCTTGAGTATTTGGATGGCCGTAGGCTAAAGGAAGGTCTGACCAAATAAAAACACAGGCCCGTTTCCTTGAAAATAATACAACTCCCCTCCTGGTTCAACATGCATGACCAAAAATAAACATGTGAAACCGAAAGCTAGCTTCACCACGGTCTGTTTCGCTCAAACACACATCCTCCCTTCACCATTCAATGGCACTTTTTTTTACAAATGCATTCAAAAATCTGATAATAAATGGAAAAGCATTTTGGGCCCAAACATTTTTCCAAAAGTAACTCCACCCGACTCCAAAGGTCACTGCTGTGAACAGAGCTCTCTGTGTTGCTTGTTTAAGGACCATTTACGTGTTGCATCTGACATGAACATCCGCTCTCATACAAAAGTCACTCCACACCTCTTGAAAAAGGAGTCTGGCTGGCACGGAGGAGAGGAAGGCGGTGGAAAAGATGGTCTTTTTTACAGTGTACTTGAACGCACACAGATGAAGTCATGTACATATACAGAGCTGACTGGAAGGAAGAGAGGCAGCCTGCATATTGATCTGCACCAATGTCAACACACTGAACCGAGTCGCATTGCAATTAATAAATCTGCTCATTAATGATGGAGAAAGTGCCTGTTTACACTGCCTCAGTGTCTATCAGCATCATCGCACTCAAGAGCAACATCATGGGGCTGATAGGCTGAAGGTCAGTCATGTACAACCCTGATTCCACTCTGAAAAAGCGTAAAAATAAACGAATACGATCATTTTCCTGAGCCCATGTAGCAAAATCCTTTATACAACCTCTCTCCATCCTCACTTGTGAGCGACTGAGCCTTTCCAGGATGCCCCTTTCACACCCAATCATGACACTATCACCTGTTACCAATGAACCTGTTCACCTGTGCTGTCCCAGCTTTTTTGGAACCAGGGTCGTATGAGCCTATCAGACTGAAGCTGGGAGCTTGTTTTCCACAGAACACACTGAGCGTCTTCATTCCCATTAATAACATAACAGAGCATTTGTTGATGCAGATAAGCCCAGTGGGATGACACCGTCTCTTAAGAGCCCATTAAAAAGCATGAAAACATAGAGCTTGAGGATATTTGGAGTGTGTGACCTCAGAGCACCAGGCTTCTGTTCCTGAGGGCAGCAGCTGGTTAGACACACACACACACACACACATGCACACACACATGCTGAAGGCCAGGCTCCTGCGTAATTAAACTCTCAGGTCGACACCCCCGTGGCAGGTTTATGAGCCTGTCCTCATAAGACGGCTTTCTGCAGCCTCGTGTGAAGGAGCCTCGGCTCTAAAGCTCAACTTCCTGCCGGACCGGTGATGTCACAACGACGCGTTATAAAAGAAACATCTGTGCGGCTCGGCGACGCTTCTCAGCCCACTTGCTCATTACTCCCTGACGCTGAACATGCGTGAACATCACAGAGTCTGTCTGTGTCTGTGTTTTCCTGAAAGGCTCAATGACGGCTTATGTAGCGATCTGATACCAATTAAAGTGTCCCACAACAGCGAGACTGTGTTGTCAGTGGTCTCTTCTAAGCACCACAGTGTGTTTGACTGGCAACTGCCAGCTCAGTTTGTTCAAGGAAGCTTTTGATGTGCATCGTTAGAGACTTTACTGAAGTTATGCGGAGGCAAAAATAGGTTTGACATTTGGGGATGAGACGGCTCGCTCCTCCATACATACATGAGGTCTGAAACGCAGGCAGTTTATGGTACCTTCCCACAGCTTTTTAAGAGTACAATTTAGCACCTTCAAGGTATCCAAACCAAAGACTTCTCTCAAAGCCTTTATTGGCACATCTAAATGTTACTACAAATGCAGTTGTGAAACATAAAGATTACAGAGTTCGTTGTTTTGTATAGGATGTTGTCACTTTGCTTCTTTTAACAGCTGTTCATATTAACTTTGATTGTACTTTCTGATCATTATTATTCAGTTCTTGCTCATTTTGATGCCAGGAGACAACAGGCAAATATGATGACAGCGTTGTTTCACTTAAATATTGAAAGGTTTTGGTTTATTTGAGTGATTGCGCAGGTGGAACGCCAGCTTGTGCTGACAATCAAGCTCGTCTCAAGGAGTCTATTTGAATTCAAGCCTATTCCTGAAAACATAACGCTTAAAACTACACATCTGTCAAACTTTAAAGACTTTGTACGACCCTTGTATGAATCAACTGACCATCAAAACTGCTGCCAATGGATTTTCTGTCAGTAGGTCGACAAACCATTTCAACCCTAGTTACAAACCAGCTTTCAATGAGTTATTATTCAACTATCTAAGTGTTTATTAATATGTAACTGCAGCATCCCTTGGCAAGTGTGACAGGTACAGTACACCTTGGTCCTCACAGTTAAAGTCCACTTGGTGAGCTGAACACATGTAGGGAAATAATGTCAGCATGTGTTACACACAGAAAAGATCACTTATCTAATATCTGTGCAAATGTTAAACTTCACACAACACGTGAATGCAGTCAAGTTCCTCCACACTCTTGTATCCAGCCAGCGTTTGCCTCCCGTGTGCATCGCCAGCTTCTGTGCAGTGTGGGAACGTCGGATTGTTTTCATACCACTGTGTCTCACTGCGTGCCAAACAGACAAAACACAGCCGAGGAGAACAGCCTTGAGGAGTTCTGCTAGATCCACAGTTCTGAACCGGGTCCCAAAACCATCAAGACGTTTGTCTCAAATAACCAGTGAAGTGCAGCTGAATGGAGATCCAGTGGAAGAGATTTTCCATCACTACACCTACGCCATGTCTGCGCTACGTGCCCCGACTGGCTTAATGTGGGCAGCTGAGATTTATTTCAGAGATCGCAGAGTGAGTTTCCTGTCTGGATCTTGTGCCTCTGCATACATTTGCCACTATCGATGTTTACCATTCTTTTTACTGTTTCTCAAAGTTATTTGCTTCAACATAAACATCTGAAAGAGGACTCTGGGTGTGCTTCCACTGCCCACCCTCCCCCACGCCTACACAAGGGCTAAAAGTACAGCCATCCATCCATGCTGGCAGTGAAAGGCTGGTTTGTTGCTTTGGCTTATGTGCACCTGCTCCAGTACAGTCTCCATCGCATCATAAACAGCATGCCAGATCTCTGCTTCGCTTTCAAATACATAATGAAGTCCACACTGTTAAACAGTGCTTTTACTGTCCTGCTTGAGATAAAGACAACATGCCGTCTCACTTGACTTGAGATTTGTAGAGAGTGTCTCTCTAAGTGGTGTAACACACTGATAGTTGCACAAAGACACGCTGTTAGCTCCGTCTTTAAGTCTCCAACATCAGACATCAATGCAATTTGTAATTGGCATTCGCGGCACATTTAGGCTGCGCTTTGGTGAACTTGCTCCACCGACCTGCAGCTGGAGGCAGAAAGAGACACCTCTCTCACATATTTTGGACACCCAAAATAGACGCAGTTACAGCTGCAAACCCCTTGTGTGTTTAAGTCCTGTCTTTGTAACAGGATGGTTCTGATTGCTGTAACATTATCAGCCTTACTGAACACTCTTTGCACAGTGGAAGTCAGGAGAAACCTCTGATCTGAGTGATTACTCCCAGAAAATGTAAGTGGACTAAAGCTGCTCTTCCATTCAGCTGGGGGCCTTTTTCTCTGGACCCCTTTCAAGGACCCTGTGGCCCTGGCTGACTGCTCAGACCTTCATGCCTTTTTCTCCACAACCACCAGCAAACTTCCCACGGCCACACGGAGCCACAATATCGGCAGACAACAACAAGTCCCTGCTTGCATTCAGCATAACTTGCATGTATTGGCGCAAACAGTGTGTTTGCGCGCTTGTGTGAGTGTGTGTGTATGCTACAGGACTTCTTGAACACCACCCCCACCTCCAACAAAAACACGCAAAGCCTCGCTGTATCTGTAATTTAAAGATAAAAAAAGAAGACCACAAATCCTCTGCACTTACAATCTTACTGAGATCCATGATCGTCCCCCAAAGCGGTGAGTGAGGGTCCTCGGAGCCGGAGAGGAGGAGGTCCGCTGCCGTTATCCTAACGCGGAGTAATTAGTAACGGGAAAGCGATTGAGGCAACAAATGCATTTGGGAGGAGAAGAAGGGGGGAGGTGGAGCGGCCAGCTAGCTCAACATGTGTCCCGATTTGGTATCAAAATGCTCCCCTATCCTTCCTTCCTTCCTTCCTTCCTTCCTTCCTTCCTTGCTTCCCTCCGCTTCCCCTTTTTTTTCTCCGCCCGACGTGCTCCCTTATCGGCGAGGACTTCCAGCATCCGTCCGCCAAGAAGCCCGAAGCTGTCTGGAGGAAAAAGCCTGCGGACTGCGGCCGATGGCTCGATTCAGCGCTGCTTCACACTCCAGGAGAAAGCCTGCCCGTGTGTATCAGCCCACATAGCGGCTGAGGGCAAGACAGGAGGCTACCTTTATTTTGCAAATCGCCCGCTCTCCTGTGAGACAATAGTAGCATGGAGCCTGCAGAGTGGGATGGCTCTAACCCGGTGGTTCCCAAGCTGGGGTGCGGGTCCCGCCGGGGGTCCTTGAAGAGGGGAGGTGAAGTCCAGGAAATAAGAAAAACAGCTGAATTTCCTCCATTCATTGGGAGGCAGTGTGGTTGTTTTATCTATGAGGGGTCTGAAGACAAAAGACAGCAAAAAGACAGATGAAAGTCCTCGAAAAGGATGTTCCTCTCTTGACTGGTTGGTTTGATTTAAGGGCCATGTGTAAGAAACAGTGTGGAGACCCCTCCACCACCCCTGAATCCAGCTCAAAACATCCACATCGCCACACAATGTGAAAAACATGGCATGATGGCACACGGTCAAATGTTTTAGTAAACACACGTTTGTGTTTTTAGGGTAGGAGGCCTGTTTCAGGTTTATTTGTGTGTGTGTGTGTGTGTGTGTGTGTGTGTGTGTGTGTGTGTGTGATACTGTGCTTAAGGAAAACACATGAAGCCTTGAAATGAGCAAGTTCCAAAGGTAAAAAAAAAAGGAGGAGGGGGAGCATGAGAGCAATCCTAGTTAACTGGTGCCCCCATCTGGTTTCTCTGAGACTGTCAGGCAGAATCTTCTGTCCACTGCAGTTGTGTTTGAGGAAAGTGGGAATATGTTTTTACTACAGGGGTTTTAGAACAAGTGTTTTTCCACAGAGGACATGTCACAGTAATGCTTTCCAGTTTCAGTCCGGTCTATGCAGAAGCCACTTATTTATTTTCTGATTTAGTCAGTCAGATGAACGTGGGCCGGCCCACGAGCAGAGAAGTGGCTGACACTTTTCCTCCCACCTCCTCAGCACACTCGTGGAGGCGGACGGTTTCTAACCATCACCCACGCCATCAGTTCTTCCTCCTCCACGAAACGAATGCTGGAGCTTGTCAAGGATGTTTCCCACATTTAGTGCAGAGAAGATGTGTGCTCCAGACTAAGCTTTAATATACATGAAGTCCAACATGTCTGCACTGAGTACATATTGTTCCAGCCTGCACGCTGGTCAAAGTGAACACAGTGTTGATAAATGAACGTTATCAATGGTAATAAACCATACATATTCACTCAGTGGCCAATTTATCAGGTATACATGTCAAATTTAATCCATAAAGCCCACATTCACACAGATCACACTATCAGAAAGGGATTAGATTAATTGCTTGTTTTTACTGAGGTTGTAGTTTGCAGTGGTGTTTCTCATGTTTTGTCCACCCCATTTACAAAGACTACAGCAGTTAAATGAACACTTATCAGGAAGTGTGAACAAAAACTGTCCATAAAGGCGGAATACAGGGCAGAGCTGCTGGACTGATTAGATTAGACTGAAACTGATGTGTAATACAATTTATATACTGTGTGAGAATTTAATGTTAAAGCAGCACTTTGTTGCGTCATGTTCTAACTTGAGTGTTAATATGAATTAGATATTTAAATGTTCAGCCTTTAAAGGTCCAACATCTTTTCTTAATGCAAACTGGCTAATTAAAAGGATAATAGTCATCCTTCAGCCAGAGACAATAAGCCCACAAGATCCATTTTTAAATCCAGGCCACTGGTTTAAAAGGGCTTCTCTATACAATCACAGGACATCAGCTGACCGGCCGAGGCCAGGCCAGCCACCATGATCAATATGCTACTCATTATACCACCGGGGCTGCACATCATACCTCCAGGCTGCTCAACATAAACAGTCTGTCTCCAGACAATGCCGGCTCTTTTCCCCCCAGAGTCTCTTCACTTCCTGGTACGGCGTGGGCCCTTTGGCCGAGGGCAGCCTCACAGAGCATTTCTCACATACAGCGGTCCCACTCCGTCTCTGCCCGGCCTCTCGCTCAGCCACACAAAACCCCTTCCCCTTTTTTTATACAATGCGCCAACCTGGAGCTCAGGAAACATCGGAGTGTGAGTTCTCGTCTTAAGCCAGGTGTATAAAATATTTAAAACACCTGCTGTTTCCTCAAAATAAACAGAAGGGAACTTATCAAACCATGTCCATAATGGCGACATCATTTACTCTAAATTCTTAATATTTGAAGGGTTTTTTCATGATTTAAGTCTGTAAACAACGAAGAAATCTGTCAGGAATCAGGAAGGAAAGGCGATCCACATTAAGGCTCTTTCTGTCTGTGTTGAGAAGACAAGGCGAGACCTGAGCGCAGGGGTTAAAGTCCTCTGTCGTAGGTGTCGCTTCCCCCTCACTCCAGGCTGACAGAGGTTACGACGTGGCGTGTGATAGGCTGACTGTATGTCTCCCAATGCAAAAATCCCAACCCAGAGCTGACTGGAGATCCATGTTTTGACCATCTGTACGCGTTACTTGAAGCAGTCTGCAGGTGTGCAGAGAATGTTGAGGCGAGAGTCTGATGATTTTTAGTGGACATGTAACCTGATGATCGGATCATATTATGTTAATGATTGTTCAAACCTCTGTTGTGCACACCTGAGCGAGTAATCAACAACAAATGTAGCTAAAGTTCGGTTTATGTAGGAGTCTGTAATGATGAACAGCAGGATACAGTTCAATGCCCTGAACAATAGTTTGACTACGTTACATCTTTTTTGCATAACTGTTGTCAGGAAACGATCTCAGCCAGCCTTAGCCAGTGTATTCTGTCACGCCGCTGAGGGCTGCATTGCATTTTGATTATTCAAAATGAGGTCGCTCATGTTGAAGCAGGCTAATTTGCATACCACACGCTTACACCGATGATGCAGGTTTCAGTCTGACTTCTGACCTCTGCCTCATGTGAAACAAAAAGCGCCACTCCATCTCTGTCGTTCTCTCTTTCCACTTTACCGTGCTGTAAAACACAGAAGAGAACTCCATAACAATCTGTAAATCAAAGCCATTGTTAATGCCGCCAGGAACTCATCAGTGCACTTTGTTCCACTTACTGACCTGTCACTCACGTCCAGCTCTATTATTCTACAGCCAGTCAGTGCAATGAGGCCACAAACCACCGCCTGCTGTTTCTGCTGCCTCAGTGCTTTTAATGGTCTCGCTTTCATGCCTGCATGCTTGTCTGTGTGTGCACCGCATGTACATATGCGGATGTCCCTCCATAACCTCCCCGCATTTTGAATTGCAGGATGTAAAAGAGGCAAAGGAAGGCTCGAGACAATAAGCGAAGGAGGGGAAAACAACAAGGCAAAAGGAAAGACAAAAGAGGGAGGGAAAGAGAGGCAGGGAGACGGGGTGATTAAAAAATTCTTGTCTACGTCCGCCCTGCTGAGTCCTGCTTGTGCCTGAAGGCCACAGCCCCGCTCCTCCCTTGAATTCCACAGCTGCCAGGGCACCAAACAGCACGCAGGCCGGGGGTACGAGGGGTGTCCAGCAGTGCAGCTCCACACATACTGGTACTGTACAGGGGGCACTTCTTGCTTGACTAATTTCAAGTAAATTGATGAGCCAGAAATGAACTTTTAACTAAAACATCTAACATCACGTATGAGCTCAGTCAGCTCTGACACCTGAACGCCATGTGTTGCCATTGACAGTGTGATTAAATCAGCTAGCGGGCGAGCAGAGCAACAGCTTCTGCTACTCCAAGTGGAGGCAGAGCGAACACAAACCTGAACAAGCTGACACTGAATATCGACAGTTCAATCAGACGTAAACAGAAGGGAACACAGCTGAACACAGCCTTGTAAAAAAGCCCCACAGTGATGCACTGAAACACGGATACTGTACAAACAGGAGGGACCTCCCTGTGGACAAGGAAAGGAGGAGGAAGCTGGCAGGCAGTCTAATTTTAAGGCCTTAATTACGTAACACGCAGTGTGGTGTCACTCAGGGGCTCACCCTGCACGTCCCAGCTGAGGAACTGGTGCCCCAAAAGTTTTCCACAAGCACTAATTATGGTTCATATGGGTCCAGAGATTACTACCTACACCCGCTTTCAACTGGAAAACCTCCTCTGGCCCCTGCAGTCGAGGAGAGGCTTGGCATCTCGGCCTTCAGCCTTCAGATAAAGGTTATGAAATATGCGGTGTGGTTCAGCACTAACTCGCTGTTTACTTGTTTTTTCTAAGTGCCATTGAGAATACAATAGGACACGAAACCCGAAACATGCAATGACGTTTCAGACAAACACACCAAAGATTAAATCCCCCTTAAACTCTAAATTAAAGAGTCAGCTGCTATTATGAGGCTAAACATGTCATTAAAAGCGAGTGCTGTGTGCTATCTGGCTGCCCTGCGTCGTTCTTTTTATAACCCAATGTGGACACTATGACAGAGAGGATTTTGAACACACCCTGGTTGTTTACCCAACTCACCAGAGAGATAGGCGAGCACTTCTCAGAATCAGCGTTTTACACAAGCCACGGCTTTATAGCCAAGGTAGACGCCACTGCTGTTTGCAATGCACACTGCTGGTGTTCACACGCATGTATCTGCAGAATACTGAATTCAGGTCGTACGATCTGCTGCTCACCCTTTGTGTCCGGTTGTCCCTGTGGACAAACTTCTCTAAACTCTTGAGTTAACATGCTCACACAAACTTCAACAACTCAAAAACTGTCATATCTAACATGGGCTTACTAATATAAACTCATTTTCACGCCCTCACAGCTGGAAAGAGATGGTTTAAATAGGAAAGATCGAAGACAGATAGGCAGACAGACAGATAGGCGGACAGACAGGAGGTGAAAGCCAGCCACCCAGCAGATTTAGGCAGCTTTAGAGCACAACAGATCAGATGAGATTATCTCTCGCTGAGCTCCTGTAAAGTAGACAGCAGATTCATTGATTCCTGCACCGCCTGCCACGGCTCTGGATCCCCAGTGAAAAATCAACCGCAGGGGAAACAAAAACAGCGAGACGACAGGGGCCACAAATCCTACTCGGGCGGAAATTGCAGAAAGTGTTTATGAAGAAGGAGCCAGTTGAACGTCCCGTTGCAGTTGAGGCGAGCTGGAACACTGATAACTTATCAGACTCTGGCTTGTTTAAACTTGCAGGAATATTTTCACTCCTGATCAACTGCAAAACTCTTTGTTTGGTTTCAGCGATGCATAAAACTGCCAATTGCCACCACACGTGCTCTCAGGACTCTGTGCTATGATGACACACTGGGAAGAAACTATGAGCATGCATATGGTCGTGATGCTGGAGACCATTTTGCCTTGACACACTTCCAGAAGGTGTGATCTCACGAGCCTGACAGTGACCTAGTGACCAGGCTTGGCTCGAACGCATGCGTCTCTCCCAGCCTCTAATCCACGCTGCTGCTGTCCTGGATGGGAGAGGGGTGCGGGGGTGGGGGGGCTTTGGGCAAACTGCAGGCGACCATCCAGACGCAGAATAGCCAAATACCTGCTGTGCACATTTAGGCTGTGTTGACTGTGCCGTCCAATTTAGCAGCCGCTGTACATGAGAGAAGCACGTCGCAGCGGCAGCACCACGGCAGTTTGGCTGCCTTGATTCATCTGACCTACTTTCTCTCCCCTTCCCTCCCCTGTGCATGGTGTGGGAGAGAGGGGAGGGGAGACCACCAGGCAGGAAGCAGCGGGCTCTACAGCATAACAGCAGCCTACATACATATGGTCACTGGGAGAGCACTTCATGCAAAGTCACATGAAGCTCTGGTTGAAGCTACACAGCATTCATTATTCATGAGGAGCCATGATATAAAACATAACAAAGGGGAAAAAAATGATCCTCTTTGCAGGTTTCACTTCAGACCTCACCACCATCACTGATCCTGAGGGCCCACAGAAGGCACTGACAGCCTGTCATACATGACACAGCTCCACAAAGCTCCAGCTCGCCTCCCTCCTGTCTGGTTTCATCCTACAGAGGGGCTAAACAGCACAGTTATCTGAATTCAAAAGGCCATTGACCTACATTTCAACAGATCTTTTGTTGTACAGTAGACTCAATGGTATCTCTGCTGATCACAGACAGACATCAGGCAAAGGAAGATCTGGATCTGGATCGAGCACAGTGAAACTAGAAGAATTATTAAAATCTGTAAATGTATATATACATTTACAAAACTCGGATTACTGTGTTTGTTGTGGACCCTGAGCTCGCTTCAGACAACATCTCCCAATGCAGAGTTTATAGGAGCTGACAGCAAACATCCTGGCATGACTGCTATCCTCCCACCTTGTAAAGCGGCTCTCAGCCAGGACCCTCAATCCCTCGCTTTCACTAAAATAGCATTATTACATTAATGTGACACCAGCCCCTCTGCTCCATACCTGCCCTCTCTCGAAGTTTTCCTTCTCCTGCTCCAGGCTGTTTGCCCCTCCGGTCCGTCGGATCACTTTGGGGATAGCGTTGGGTACTTGCTGCATGGAGCTCTTCACTCGATCCATTGTCGTCTGTTTTTCACAGCAGCGCACAGCGGAAAGAATAAACTTTGAGCCGATAAAGAGGCTGGACTGTAAAAACACAACTAAAATAAAAAAAAAAGAAAAGCTGCGCTAACTATGGCGGGCAGCGGTCCATGCTGTGCTGGACTCGTCCCCCCCGTTCACTGGGTCATCTGGCCTCTCTGTCCACCACCCCAGTCAATGACAGGAGCAGCCTGAGCGGCACCAGCGTAAAGTCAGACACGGTTAGCGGAAGCACACAATTCCGCTTTGACTTTTTCAAAATAAAGCCCGTGTTGATTCATTTGCAATGTAAATTAAAAGTGCGTGAAAATAGAGGTGTTTGTTAAATAGATTCAGGTTTTGCCTTGAGTGGAAGCTTTCTGCTGCTCGGACAAACGCTTACATGGAGAACAAGAATGACAGATCTAGGTCACAATTACATGTTACTAATTATCCTGCATGCATAATGAACTGGACAGGCGATATTTTCTGTTAAAATAATAGAAAATATTACTTAAATAGAAATAATTCTTAAATAACATTTAATGTTATTTAAATACTAGTATTTGAAAAATATTCAAATATTGAGCTTAGCTAGTGTTGCCTTGCTAAAAGAGGCAACACTGGCGTTGTGAATTTTATCCAAAATATTGAGGGAAATATATGTTTACATTTTAACTTTTTGAGGACGTCCACAGAAACCAGAAATGATATGCGCAACGATGTGCAGAAACTTTACAAACCTCATTGTCTGTCTTTATAACAATCATCTCTGCAGCATGCTATACAAAACACAAGACCTCTGTGAAGACCCTTTACAAACACTGTCCCCACACAAACACGAGCCTCAGTAGCTGGTGCGAGGACACCTTTCAGCTTGCATGCTCGTGAGAGTCGCTGTTATTTGGATATTTCCTCTGGCAACTGTCTTTGACTCCTCCCAGTGTTGTCTGCTACTGGCTGGAGCTGCAGCAGGGCCCACCCACAACATCAGTGATGTGCCGAGATTTTAATTTGATATCTTTGTCCAAAAGCTATCAGCAGTCTTACTAAAAACAGATATGACATATATGTTTATACAGCAATATTACTGCCACGACTTCAGGCCCAAATAATACACAGTCTCATGATGCATGAAAAATTGCTTTAAAGCTGCATATAATGTGAGTAAATTAAGACAAAACATAATAGATGTAGAGGAAGAATGAGTTCAAAAAGAATGAGTTCCCCTGAGGTCTCATTATCAGCGCCAGCACCACTTATGTAAGTATCAGTAGACGATCAGTGAAGCATGGCACTACACACTGTCAGCACCTCTGATCAGTGATGCTGTACGTTATGTCATCAAGTATTGATTGCTAACTGGGAGAGCTTATAACACTACTTCTTTGTTCCATTTATGTCACTACACAATATTTTTCACAAGTCTTCCCTGGAGCTATACCACAGCGAACCACACAGTCTACTCGGGTCAGTTTTGTCAGTGTTTTGAGTGGGTGGTAGCTGGTTGAAGGGAGCTGACCCTGCCACATACTCCCTGATAGAGTAGGTAAGCAAATGATCATTTTGTGTCATACCTACATCCCCACTCAACCATAGGAGGGGCCGGTTTGATTTGCATGACTTACGGCTGCCCTCTGTTGGTCAAGCATGAGCACCACAAGTCAAACCCAGTGTACAGTATATTTAATCAGGCCTTTGTCTAAATACACACAATGACAAGGGCGAATCCAATTTTTCACACTCACAAAGAAGATATATATATATAAAGATACATCAGCAAAGAAAAGCAGGAGGACCAGCCGGAAGTTCTTATTACAGAGCACAGAAGAAGCACTTAAATCAGTTATTATTACCTGTTTATACCAGCACACATTACAGTCTATCTATCTATCTATCTATCTATCTATCTATCTATCTATCTATCGTAGCTATGTGTGTGTGTGTGTAGATAGAAATATATATACATTTATGTCTGCAAACTGTTTACATGACATTTTATACATTTTCCCATTACTGCACACCTGTCTACCACAGTATATTAGACACTCTGTTATATTCTAATCCTTTAGCACTATTTTATGTGATAGACTCTAATTTTATCCACGTGATTTTCTTCTTATACGTATTTGTATGACCACTGTTGGAGAACAAAGGATTTCATTGCAAATGACTGCTTCACCGTAATTGCTATGCATGTGATAATAACACCCTTGCAACTTAAATTTATGTGCAATCATAATCTGAAGAATAAACTTCACCTGTCACATACATGCAGTTGAATAAAAATTGAATATTGCTGAATTGTAGAAGTATAAAGTAGCATAAACAGTGCTTGAGTAAATGCTTCTATCGGCCACTGTAAATAGAAACTTCTAATCATGTCAAATCATATGAATAAATATATAATAAGAAAAATAAAAAGCACTAAATGTGTCCACCCTTTGATTACAGCACATTCAGTACCAGAATACTGTGGAGGATGAAGGAAAGAAAGAGAAAAAAAAAAAAAAAACTGACGACGAAATCTCGCGAGATTCCTACACGAGATGGTAACGGACGGGGGACTGGGGCTTGGTCTTGAAGTTTTCAGATGCATCTGTAGATGAATCATAACAGCGTCAAGATGTCGGGACGATCAGGCCGCGCTGAGACACGAAGTCGGGCTAAAGATGACATTAAAAAGGTCCTGGCAGCCATCGAGAAAGTGCGCAAATGGTATGTAGGCTGTGTGGGGGACAACATGGAGGGAAATGCATTAGTAGACTGTAGCCTGATATCTGCTGCGTCGCTCAACAAACTTCAGTCGGAAAAGTTAGATGATTGACGGAGCTGCTGACCAATCAATGCCCCAGGTTGACAGGCGAGGCGGGGCTAGCTGAGTTTTTTTCCGCCGAGAGCTGTCAATATGGCTACAGCCTCACATGCTGTGCGCCGTAGTGGAGACGACTGTCCTGTTGTCACATCTCAGTGAAATTAATGAGCACCTTCCGTCCAATTGTCATGATTTTTATATGCTTATGTAAACGGTGGCTATCAGTGAGCATAATAGGATATGAGATTAGCTGTCATCTCTGCTGTGGACACACACGAGCTTGTATACTGTATGTCAGGTTACAGATGAATGCTGTTAAAGCAGATGGATTAAACTGAGATCCTTTCGGAAATCTCATTTAATATCAAACTCATTTTATTCCCAGGGAGAAGAAATGGGTGACAGTTGGTGACACATCCTTACGCATATTCAAGTGGGTGCCAGTAACAGAAACAAAGCAGGTGGGGTCCTCTGCCATGGAAAATAAATAAATAAATAAATAAATACATACATACATAAATTCTCCATTGCTGTTAAGGTTTTATGTTCATGAATCTAGCTTGTGAATAAGCAATCTAATTTGACAATCCCCCCCCTTTGTTATCAGATATATCGCACCAAATCCACAGGTGGAGATGTTAGAGGACTGAAAGATGTGGTCCTGGAAAATACTAACTCTTTACTGGATTTCACTGGTGAGTTTTGTGGCTGTTTTCTTCCATAAAGCACTGGAGCCATTAATCATGATGTGTATGTGTCAAAAAGACTAAATATCACATAACCAAACAAAATCTCAAATAAAATAAAAAACTGACGTTCAGTACAACTCCTGTGTCTCGGCCACCAGATGAAAACAGCAACCAGAGCTTTCTGTCGGACGTTTATCAGCCTAAAATGGATAACAGCAGCAGCACCTCCAGCTCGCAGCAGGTCAGCCCTCCACATACCTCCAGCCTCCGCACTGAAGACTCTCAGCCACCAATGCTGGGTCAGGAGAGTGTCGATGGTATGTGCATGAAGCATCTTTTCTCTCAATTTTACACATCATTCCTGTCATTTTAGAAAAGATGCACACAACAGATACTGTATCCGCTAATAAAATGGTATCAATCCTCGAGCTAAAAGACAAGGAACGGCTCCGCTCATCAGTTGACCCAACGATAAGACCTGACTTTCCATATCTCTATGACATTGCTCACTTTTACTGTAGTGTCTGTCTATTCCTTCACTGTCAAAGCTGCTTTAGTGAGGATATAATCTCACTCTTCCTTGTGAATGCAGAGCCAGTTCATTCAGGACAGGAGGGGGCTGATGAGCCTCCAACTCTCATCAAGGAGGACCTTCTTTCATCAGGATCTGTCAGACGGAGCAACACAGACGCACAGGTACACTTTCTGAAAATGGGTTCAAGGCAGACCAAAACATTTGTGTTTAATGGTTATTTAATCAGTCCAATATGTTTGTTTTTATTCAACAGGAGGAATTGGATGAATCAGGAGCACCTCCTCTAAAGAAGATCTGCACAGGAGAAAATGCTGTTCTGAGATAGCTTATTTATAATCATATTGTTAAAATAGCTATACGATACATGTCCTCAGTCCTCATTAGCTAAGCTTTCAAAATTATTCCAAGGTTCTCTTGACGTATTTACGCAAATATTACACTTCAGCAAAAGACAAAAAAACGTATTTACTGCAAAATCTTTGTTCACTTTTAAGGGCCTTTAAAGTCTTGCTGTTCTAGGTGATTTCTGAAATGAATGAAGAGGATTTTCCAAACTTTGTGGGCCAGTCACTGCTGTTGCAGGCAGTATTTCAATTTACATGCTGTAAATGTCTAGTTTTCTGGCAACTAACTGTTTCTGGTTTACTCGCTATACGTTTACTTTTGCATGTTTCCATCTCATATTTCTTTACTCTTGAGGTTTACAGGCCATTTTGGAAAGATGTTAAATGTGTAGCTTTATGCAGACTGATGTTTAGATGTGCCATCTTGTTTTAAATACAATGCCCTTTCTAGAACGGATCTTCTTTTGGCTTATCACATGTAAGAAGAAAATGCTTTTTTAAAATATTTATAATATAATTTGCCCATGTTTATAATTGATTGTGTTGTAAACCATAATAAATGCCACTTTCTATTTCCATTTCAATTCATTATTGCTGGAAGGTTGGTATTTATTCACCATGTATCTTGTGGTAATCACCATATAGACAGGCCCTATTGTTTAACCAGACCTGTTCAAAACGGAGCCCAGACAATGGGTTTAGAAATGTATTAGATAATTCAAAGAAGAAGGAATGCTACACGAATTCTTAGCAATTACATTTTGAAAATAATTAAGTGTGTTTTACTATTAATAATACATCATGTACTCCTTATTGTCATCAGCTGACCTCTAGTTTCTAATTTATATTATACATGGGCGTAGTTTATTTGAAGGGGCTGTTCAAGGCTGACAATAGACAGGCAATATCAGCCAATGATTGGCAGTATCAGACCGACTCGACGGGGGCGCTTAACTGAGGGAGCCAATGAACGCCGAGAGAGGGCGGGACGTGTTTGCGACGCCGCTTGCTGCCGGGGAAACGGAGTACTGGCGGTGTACGGAATTGTGCCGGTGGACTAGAAACTCCCGCCATTTCGGCAAGGAATTAACCTCTTGCTTGATCTAGGTTACTTTTCCGTGTTACTGACTAGCGCTGTTATCTGATAACGAAAAGCTCGGATAGTACGAACATGCAGCGAATACAACCGATTCAACGAAGACGAGACTAGTTTGCAAAGAGTTGGGACTGTACAGCGCGCCAGCCCTCCCGCTGAACTGAGCTTTGGCTCTTGCCGCGAGTTTGATTTCGGTGTGGTTTGAATCCTTTCATGCTCATCTGGAGGAAGTAAAAGTTTACCAACTATATCGAGAGACGAGTCCAGCAACCTGTGGTACATCTAAGACACTGCGTAAAACCAGCATGGCAACGCTACTAGAGGAGAGAAGAAGGATGCGATGAAGCGGGTGGCAATAAGCACACTGTTATTGTTTTGCAACCAGATAGCAATCCGCCTACTAGCTAGTCAGTTAGCTGCTACACGTTGAGTGCCGGGCCTGCCGGCGGTAACGGGAGACGTGCTACGATACTTCGGGATAGTTGTATACATGCTAAGGACACATTGTACATAATTGTACTCGTTTGTTGGAAGAAGACTGATTTGTACCGTTGGCGTCCGTGCCATCTGTGGATTTGAAATGGCACCGCTTTTAGGCCGGAAACCTTACCCACTGGCTAAGCCGCTAGCCGAACCACCAGGCCCGGGAGAGGAGGTCTACATCATCGAGCACACCAAGGAGGCCTTCAGGAACAAAGAGTATCCTTTAACGTGATGCTGATGCTTAGTCTCGAGTTCTAGAGCCAGTCGGCATGCAGTGTAACTGGCTTCGTCTAGCTGGCTACATTGATGTCCGTACAGTCACATGAACAGGACTGTAAATATGGCTAACGTACCTAATTTGACGTTACCTGACATATCCCCCCTCAATTAGTGTGTTCCCGCATGTACAGTTTTAACGTTACACTGGATGACAAGCTTGCTTGCTAGCTAATGGTCCGCTTTGCTATTCAGCTTATTGTAGCTAGATGGCTGTTTCACTAAACTAGTTTTGTATGGCACATAGCACAATTTAAATGCTTAATTGAACGTAATGAGCTGTTAAAAGGCGTCCTTTCACTCTCGGCTTTTACGGCCCCGCTGTCAGCTACTCATGCTAACATGGTTAGCTAGCACACTGCTAACGTTAGGTATCCCATTATGTCACAATAGCCCGTCGTCTGGCTGAAGACGTCGCTCGGCTGGTTCGTTAGCTGTTAACGTTAGCACGCAAGCCTCTTTAAAGTTAGCTAGCATTAGCTACCGGTACGTTTGTTTTTCCAGTAGAGGACCACGGCTGTTTAAGAAAGGTTTACTGATTTATGACAACATTTTGGGGTGGATAGTTTGGTTATTGTGTAATAACTGGGTCACTTTATCCACTTGTTTTGGTGTTTAACTAAACGAAAGATTTAAACGTCAGCGGTCCGTGCTCCTTATATGAGAGCATGATTGTAAAACCAGTTATGACAGTTCAAAGTGACAACGTCGTGTGAAAAGTTGTTCTTAGTTCTTTCTATGGCCACCTAAGTTATTAAAAGTTGATGTAGATTTGGATTCCTGCATTGAGATAGATATGCAATTCTGTTGACTATATCTTAAACACAGAAACCTATCTTCACTGCTTGGAAACAGTTATGAGAAGCACAGGCCTCCCACCTACCTCTCCACTCTACCCGTCTGTAGTCAGGCTATGAATTTGCCTTTGAAAAGTCATTTTACTGTTTTTAACAATATTGGAGGTAGCAAAGTCACACTTCTACTCCAACCAACTA
The DNA here is from genome assembly GCA_037975065.1 of Chaetodon trifasciatus. Classification (NCBI taxonomy): domain Eukaryota; kingdom Metazoa; phylum Chordata; class Actinopteri; order Chaetodontiformes; family Chaetodontidae; genus Chaetodon; species Chaetodon trifasciatus. The sequence goes on along the minus strand of JBBMOE010000020.1, from coordinate 4,166,986 downwards.
CCTGTAGAAGTGTGTACTTACTGACTTTCTGCCCATCATCATTATTTCCCAGCCCACCCCTAACCTGGGTGCCCCTTGACCTCATCCCACTTTTGAATTACTGACATCAGTTACACTCGTTTCTCAACAATGGACCATGTACATCTCACTTGTAATTAGTATACAAATGATATAACAGGGACCAACTGTTTATGTGTGACTGTAATTTCCTTGACGAAATGTCTACAGAGAGTATGAAGCACGCTTGCAGAAGTATGCTGAGCGCATCTGGACATGCAAGAGCACTGGAAGCAGCCAGCTCACACACAAAGAAGCATGGGAGGAAGAACAAGAAGTCACCGAATTGTTAGTATTGCATCCAAAGTTTGTGTGTGCATGATTGTGAGTCCATCCAACTGGTGAAGTAACAGCCATTAGTCTCATCCCTGCTGATTACAGTTCATGGCTTACACAGATTTAGTATAGGCTGTGGTATGGATGTACCTCTAGATGCACTTGGCCAAAAATACAGATTAGCAGAAGCTCAGTAGTATCAGGAAAGAGCCATACTCTCCCAGTGAAGGTCACAAGGCTCCCTGCTTTGCTATGATTGGATAAATGTGGTGCTCCTCCTCTCATTCTATTTAGAGGGTGTGTGATTGAGTCATCCTTGAATCTGCAATGGCCTGGTGATAGTTCTCTTATCCTGATCTGCGAAAAGGAAGGGCATAGCCTTTTGTTTGTTTGTGGGTTGTTAGTTGAATTGGTAGTTGAATTGATCTCTTTTTGTCCACTTATCACCAACCAGGTGTAGGTATACTGTATGTGTAAGTGCTGTCAGCATTAGGAAGGTGAACCACTCTGTATGTGTGGCCCAAAGAGATGTCACAGCAAAGGCAGCGCAGAGCAGTGCTCAGCTGCCCAGAGCTTAGTGACTGAGTGACTACTCAGGATCATGGGCTGTATTAAAGCTCTAATTATATCAGCCAAGAGATTGTACTCCCCCTACTGGTCACTCTCAGCCCTTTGTTGCCCTGTTATGTAACACTCTAGCCCCGTAATGAATGCCTTGCAGAGACCCAAACAATGTGAAAGATCTTAAGTCATGAATAGAGTGCATCACACCCATGGGCAGCATCTCACTTTGTACTGAAAAAAGTGGAGCGTATTATGAGTGAAATGCAAGATACAAACTATACTATACTTCATCTTCATGTGTTGTAAACCTTTTTTTGTACTAAAAATTATTTATTTTTTGTGTGCAGGCTTCAGGAGGAGTATCCCCAGTGGTTTGAGAAACCAGTTCTAGAGATGGTCCACCACAACACGGTGTCTTTAGACAAGCTGGTTGAAATGGCCTGGGTGGAAATCCTCACCAAGTATGCTGTGGATGAAGAGTGCGACTTCCTGGTCAGTTTGACTTCTTACATTTCTAAATTTGGCTGTTATTATATCATGACTCCAGTATTTTTCACCTTGAGTTACAAATAATCATTCTTTAGATGAGTCATTAGTCATATTTTGAATTATTGCAGACCATTTTCCAAAGCATATTATCCATTTAAATTGATTTTGGCCTCTTAGGCAGCAGTTGGTTTCAGTTCCTTTAACAGGTATTAATGCAGTCACTGCACTAAACATATTTTGATGTAATAGAGTCTGTCTAATGGGACCTGGAATTAATGTAAAGTCTAAAATGAACACCCAGCCTCAGTGGTAGTTCAGTGGTACGCAGGTATTTCCTCCTGATGTATCCTGAAATGCTCACAGGACTTTTTAATTTCAGGTGGGGAAGGACAAAACCTTGCCAGTGAAGGTAGTGAAGATCCACCCCCTAGAAAACCCAGAGGGTGAGACAGCAGAGAAGAAGCACGAAGGTGCCTGTGACTCTCCATCCAGTGACAAGGAGAATGCAAGTCAGGAGAACCAGAGGAAGGAACTTCCTCCCCGAGAGGAGGAGAACAGGAGGGAGAGCCTCAGTGAGTACCAATTAATACACAAATGAAAAAAAGAAGCATGTAGAAAATGTTGTCATGCAGCATGGATACACCCAGACTTGCTGTAGAGTGATTATCAATGTGCCTTTTTTAAACTGCACTACAGGTTGTACAGCAGGTGTATTTGTTTGATAAAGCAGGCCTAGAATAGGTGGTGTTTGCTTAAAAAAACGTTTTCATTTGTCATATCAGGTGACAGAGCGCGGCGGTCACCAAGGAAACTTCCCACTGCAATGAAGGAAGAGAAGAAGAAGTGGGTGATGCCCAAGTTCCTCCCTCATAAATACGACGTGAAGCTCATTAATGAGGATAAGGTTTGTATCCTCTTATCAGCAGTGAATGAAAAGTTTCTGAACTTACTTTCCTTCTTCAAAGCCCCAAAATTCCACGTGTGATTCATGATCTTTTATGGACACGGACTTTGCATTTAAAAGACATGCTATTTAATCGCCCCCACTGACTTCTTATAGGTGATCAGTGATGTCCCAGCAGACAGTCTGTACAGGACAGAGCGCCCTCCAACCAAAGAGATCATGCGCTACTTCATCAGGCATTACGCTCTGAGGCTGGGCATGGGAGAGAGCGCTCCCTGGGTGGTTGAAGATGAACTGGTGAAAAAATTTAACTTGCCCAGCAAATTCAGTGACTTTCTTCTTGATCCACACAAGGTAATTTGCTCATGGTATATTTTTTTTTGTGTGTTGCTTGATTTGAAACGGTGCCTGTTTTTGGCTCACATTTTTTGGTTTGTCTCAAGTTTTTAGCAGAGAATCCCTCTGCGAAGCGCAAGAGCTTGACATCTCCAGAGGGTAAACCAAGCAAGAAGCTGAAGACCTCTGACACACCAGGAGAGGAGTCAGGAACTGAGAAGGGAGAGAAGAAAAGAAAAAAGAAGAAAGATGCTTTAGGCATGCCTCTTAGTCCGACCATTTGGGGCCACATGCAGGTAAGCTGACATGTATGCACATTATCACGTATAAGATAAGATATTACTCCATGATTATGGGGTATCCCCGAAAAGGCTGAGCGTTGCTTAACTAGCTTGTGTTGTCTGCATTTCAGAAAATAAAAATGAATGGTTCTCCACTCAAGGTAAAGAACTCGGGAACACCAAAGAAAGGAGAAGGCAAAGGCTCAGCTCCTTCTACTCCAAAACCAAGTCGAAAGTCTGGGGAGAAGAAGGAAGGAAAGAAAACTGGAAAGAGTGCCGATAAGAAACTCAATGTCCTCAAGGCTTCTAAAAAGGATGGTAAAGCTGGCGCTAAGACACCGAAGATGAAACAGATGACTCTTTTGCATCTGGCTAAAAGTCCCAACGCTGGAAGCCCGAAGAAGAGAGCCCGCAGTACGGGCATGGGTACACCAAAACTGGGGAAGCCACTGCACCCCATGGCTCTCCATCTCCTTCGTTACTATAAGGAGAACAAGGGCAAAGAAGACAAAAAGAACTCCCTTTCTTCCCTCATCTCCAAGGCTGCAAAGACTTTGTCCCCAGATGATCGAAGTCGGCTGCCAGAGGAGCTCAAGGAGCTGGTGCAGAAACGCTGGGAACTACTGGAGCAAAAGAAGCGGTGGGCAGCCATGAGCGAAGAGGAAAGGCAGGAAGAGATGAAGAAAAGACGCGAGGAACTCAAAGAGAAGCTGCGAGAAAAAGCCAAGGAGAGACGCGAGAAGGAGATGCTCGTCCGCCGCGAACAGTCGCGCAGATACGAGGACCAGGAGATCGAAGGCGGCAATGCCCTGCCGACGTTCAAGCTCGTGGACATGCCTGAGGGGTTGCCCAACACCCTGTTTGGTGATGTGGCTATGGTCGTGGACTTCCTTCATTGCTATGCAGGGCTGCTGATGCCGGATGACCAGTATCCCATCACAGCAGTGGCTCTGATGGAAGCGCTTGCTGGGGAACGGTCCGGCTTCCTCTACCTGAACCGTGTGCTGGTGGTGCTGCTTCAGACGCTGCTGCAGGATGAGCTAGCAGAAGGCTACAGCGAGCTGGACATGCCCTTATCTGAGATCCCCCTTACCATGCACTCTGTGTCCGAGCTGGCACGACTGTGCCTGCGACCATGCGACGCGCACGGTGAGGAGAGCGGCCAGGGCTCAGAGGACTCGGGGGGTTTGGGGGGCTTTGACGATGTGGTGACCAGCGAGTTCTTGGATAAGCTTGAGACAATCGAGGTGTTTGAGCTGAGCCCCGAGGAGAAGGTCAACCTGCTGGTGGCGCTGTGCCACCGCATACTCATGACGTACTCGGTTGAAGACCACGTTGATGCAAGGCAGCAACGGTCTGCTGAGCTGTGGAAGGAGCGCCTGGCAATGCTGAAAGAGGTCAACAACCGCAAAAAGGCTGAGAGGAAGAAGAGAAAGGAGATGGAGGGCAAAGGTAGGCGGAGGTCACCAGGGAGCTTTATCTGTAATTTTAATGTAGCAGTGAATTAAATGAGATTTAATACTGTGATTTCCACTTCTTTGCCAACTGCACTGAAAAGCTTATGTAATACCCTCAAAACACTAAAACAACTTTTTAAGCAATTTTAAGCATTTATTAACAAATATGTTCTGAGGAAAATCTTCTTTCATTCTTTCACTGGATTTTTTAATATCCCCAAAATGTAAACAAGTAGTCAAAGTGATTTCCATTATATTGAGTTTTAATCTTTCTGTATTGTTCTTCGCAAAAAGGTGAGAAAAAGAAAGAGGGCAATACTAAGAAGGAGATCAAAAAGGAAGTAAAGGTGGAGCCAGAGCCGGAGCCAGAAGACATGATCAGCTCAGTGAAGAGCCGGCGGCTGATGGCCATGCAGGCCAAGAAGGAAAAGGAGGAGATGGACAGACAGAACAAAGGTAAGGTTTGTAGAGACTGGTGCAGAAAATCTCAAAAGGGGTTATTTTAAAAATGTTTGATGGTTCACTGACTAGCGTTAGTTTTGTTCTGTCAGTACCATTGAGATTTTATAGTAAAATGTGTCGTTTAGAGCAAAGCCAGACAGTTTATCATTAATTTCTTAATCATTTTAATAATTATAAGTCATTCTTATTTGTCACTGTGTTATTTTCCTAGAGCGCATGGAGAAGGAGGCTGAGGAGGAGCGGATGCGTAGACAGAGGGCTGCTGCAGAAAGGGCTTTTCAGGATGGTATAACCAAAGCCAGACTTGTTATGCGCAGGACCCCACTGGGCACCGACAGAAATCATAACAGGTCAGTGCTCCACACAAACTTTGGAAGATTACATGCAGATAAATGGACACTGTTTGAATAACTGGAGTAAATTATAACTGTGGTTTCTTGATATTTTGGTTCAGATACTGGCTTTTCTCTGATGTGGTTCCTGGTCTGTACATTGAGAAAGGCTGGGTGCACGAAAGCATCGACTACAGCTTCACCCCTCCACCAGAGGACAAGCCAGCCGAGCCTGAGGTAGAAGAGGAAGAAGATGGCGCGTCTGGTGCGACTCAGGATTCACAAGGTCACTGCCTGAAGTTATTTTCATCAAAATGTGTTAAAGAATAAATACAGGCTGAAATCTCAATTGTTTTAAAGTTAACATGAGATGACTGATTACTGTTTATGTTGTAGGAGCTGAAAAGGATGATGGCAGCATAGATGGTGCTATTAGTGAGGGGGCCCAGCAGGGGGGAGCAGCAGCAGACATCTGCATAGAAACTACTGTTCCCAAGCAGGGACAGAACCTCTGGTAAGAACTCTGTCTTCTGGTCGGGCTTCCTCTTTCCTCTTTCGTTTGACTGATTTCATTTATTTTAACGTAATCATTTGTTCTTATTTTCTGAATGCAGGTTCATATGTGACAACCCAGCTGAGCTGGAGGAACTAGTGGAAAATCTTCATCCTCAGGGGGTTCGAGAGAGTGAGCTGAGGGCGAAGATACAAAGCAGGTGTGCATATTCTCCTTATAAAAGATAATTGTTTTAACAAACATTAGACCACCCAGTTCTGCTGTGCTGCTAAACCAGTGCCCTGCTTTACCAGCTTTTTACACAGCAGCAGCAGTGATGCAGCAGATGTGAAGCTGAACACGTTGCTGTTTCCCTGTTTCAGATACCAGGACATTGTTCACTCGATCCATCTGACCCGCAAGGGCAAACTGGGCCTCAGGACCTGTGATGGCCACTCAGAGCTGCTCAACTACCTGCGCAGTGACATTCAGGAAGTGGCCTCGCGACTGCAGAAGGGAGGTCTGGGATACCTGGATGACAACGTAGACATCGAAGATCAGGTGAATTTCAACACTGAAGACTGAGAAATGGAGCATGTCTTTATCTTTGGGGTGGAGTGGTTCTTCTGTACACAAACGTTGAATACCATCAGAAAACTTGAATAAGTTTAATTATGTTGTTAATGATTTGTTAAACAGTGAAGTGCTACTGATCTTATCGCTCATGTCTGCGTCTGTTTCCTCTCTTCACAGTTGAAAAACATGGAGAGCTTGAAAGACTTTGGAGAATGCATCATCACCATTCAGGCCTGCGTAATCAAAAAGTTCCTGCAGGGATTCATGGCCCCAAAGCAGAAGAAGAAGAAAAAGCACGGAGGGGAAGAAAGTGCCAAGGCCGAAGAGTTGGATGAGGAGAAGAGGCTGGCAGAAGAGGCCAGGGTAAGAGAACAGAGGCGTTAAAAAAGCTGAATGTCGTTCATGAAACACAGATAGAGCTACTACTGTTGGACGTTCCTCATGTGAAGCTCTGCTGAGTTAAAACGAGGCTGGGCCTTTTCGCAGGTAGCGACAGCGGTCGAGAAGTGGAAGACTGCTATCCGAGAAGCCCAGACCTTCTCCCGCATGCACGTCCTGCTGGGCATGTTGGACGCCTGCATCAAGTGGGATATGTCTGCCGAGAACGCTCGCTGCAAAGTCTGTCGCAGGAAAGGTGAGGACGGTCTTCATATGCTGTCTCTCTCGTTTGGTCTAAAGATGTGTATTCATTGGAAATAAGATTGCAGGTTATGCAGCCAGAGAGCATTACTCCTTTCTTGAGATAGAAAGTGTTTTGCTGTAACGTGACTTTCTGTCTGTGTACGCTGTCGGTCCTTCCTGCAACCTGTGCTGGATTTTTGAGTTGCAGTTAGAGTGAAGCGGTGCTACACCACAACCCAACGGTCTCTTGCCCCCCTGTCCTAGTGCTCAGGCAGAGCCCATTTGTGCTGAAACTGATGGAGCCCAGACCCAAACGGGGCGGCAGTGGCAGGCTCAGAGCAGAACAGACTAGTGGTGTCAGGCAGGTCTACGCACAGAGCCGTCAGGTCTGCCAGCCAACAGGTGAAGCTGTAGTGATGACTATAAAAACGTGGTGACTTGCATAGATACATGAGGAAAATGAAGATTGGCCTTTGCAGGGAGTGAAGACAAGAAAAAAAAACAGGGAGAACAGAAATGAGGGAATTCTAGGTAAAACTGGGAAATTGGTTTAAAAATACCTTGTTTAGCTCAGGCGTGTGACAAACACTGGTCTCTTCCAGGTGACGACGAGAAGCTCATCCTCTGTGATGAGTGCAATAAGGCCTTCCACCTGTTCTGTCTGCGACCTGCCCTCTACCGCATTCCTGTCGGAGAGTGGCTGTGCCCGGCCTGCCAGCCCACCGTGGCCAGACGTGGCTCCCGCTCAAGGTAACTGTCCGCCGCACACTGTCACTATTTCCATCATGTTATCCACCACCTGAGGTTTGACTGGCGCTCTTTCAGTGATGTCATCTCATTGCGCCACCTTTGTCTTCTGTGGTTTCATGGCCCCCGAGTGGAGAATTAGCGCCACCAACTGTTAAAGTTCTAATATTTGCATAACAGCAGTGAATGGAGACACACGTTACTTTGCTGATTTGAATAATTTGGTTAAACTTTGAGCTCCTTGAGGTTTGAAACCTGGCTAATGTGAGGGATGCTGCAACCAATAGAAAATGAATTAGGAGTGTTTCCATCAGCTGGTTGAGACAACTGAAAGGTTTGTGATTGTTAACCTCACCATTGCAGGAACTACAACCAAGACACAGATGAAGAAGAGGACGAGGAGGAGTCTGAAGAGGAGGACTCTGAGGAAGATGAGGAGGATGAGGAGGAGAATGACTACAAAGCCATGGGGCACAGCTGTGAGTATCAGCGGGAGAAAATGAAGTGCAGGTTTGACTTAATTGCCTCCGCTCAGACGCTGATGAAAGTGTTCCAGTCTGTCCATGTCATCATGTGTCAGCTCAAAGCTGGACTCGTTTGTCATCCTTACATTACATTTTTGATTTGAAAACTATGGCATGAAACAAAAGGTGTCACAGATTTGAACACCTGAGTTGATTTTGGGAAAAAGGGCTCTTTAGTGCTGAAGGCTGGGAATGACAGGAATGCTGACCGGGGATTTCTGCCCCCGCCGTGTCCCTGTCTCTATTGTCTGTGTGTTGTCATGTAGCACAGCTCAGGTCTGGACCTTTTGCTTTGAAGCCATGTCTCGCTGTGGGTTCACTCAGAGTATGTGGCAGGATGATCCTCTCTGTCAGCTCAAGCCTGCACGGCAACAATTTACAAAGTTTTATGGATCAATGCTGAATAGTTGAAGAGAGGATCGCAACGCACCAAAGTACACATTACTTTTATGGTTTGTGGTGTGTGTCTGGGTTTGGTACAAATTAAAATGACAGTATATAATAAGTGCATGTAGTAATTCTTGCACTTGTTAGGATGGATTGATTAAACATCACATGTCCAAATTTCTTTTCCTGTTCCTTTTTTGTGTAAAGTTTTTCTACGGGGGCTGTTTTTTTTCTTGTTTTTCTGATCACCTAATTATTTATTTACAGTGAGACCAAGAAAGAAAAATAAGCAGTCCTCATCTCGGCAGAAAAGCTCAAAAAGTAAAAGCAAGAAGCCGTCGTCATCAAGTAGTCAGAGCAGCAAACAGAAGACTGGCCCCAACAGTCCCGCGGACATCGATGAACTGGTAAGAAACCACCAGCAGAATCGCTTATAGAGGACACTGCTTACTTGAGTTAAAGAATACATTCAGAGCAGGAAACATATGAGTGCACGGTTCATGTATGTTTCAGAAACTTAAGAGCACAGAATAAATGAGTTCTTGTGTTATTGTGTCTGCAGGTGCGACAGAGCTCCCAGTCAGGAGTGCGCAGGCAGGTGCTGGAGCTGGAGAGGTGTGAGGACATCCTCAAGAAACTGATGAAATTCCGCTACAGCTGGCCTTTCAGGTAAGCAAAGAGCACAACCTGCATGTTTTCAATTCAGTTTCATTAAATACTCTGAAGCACCGGCAACCCACAGGCTGAAAAATGAACCTTTTCGTCCACTGGCTTGAGAAGGTTGAATGAACCATGTTGCCAATGTTTTCCTAGTCATTTCAGCTGATTGCTAATACGTATATATAATATGTACATATTTTGTTCTTTCACGTGCACAGTACATCAAGTCTCTCCTGTAGTGGGCTTAATGTATTTTTATTATCTGGTAGATGCAGACTTAAAAAACAATGCTTTTCAAAAAGAACAGTTAAATCGTTCAGTTTGCACACAGTTCAGCTTTCCTGGGTTCTTATTGTGATCCTCACTCTGGAGTTTGGCGTGGCCCTCACTTCATGCTCTGCTCCTCTTACAGGGAGCCTGTGTCTGCGGAGGAGGCAGAGGACTACCTGGACATCATCTCCCATCCCATGGACTTCCAGACAATGCTGGGAAAGTTCGGCCAGGGCTCATACCGTCACGCCCAGGACTTCCTGGAAGACATTAAACAAGTCTTCTCCAACGCAGAGGAGTACAACCAGCAGGGCAGCACCGTGCTCTCCTGCATGGTCAAGACGGAGCAGACGTTCACCGAACTGCTCCAGAAGCTGCTGCCTGGCCTCAGCTACCTCCGCCGGCGCTCACGCAAACGCGTCAGCCGAGCCCCCGCAACGTCCGAGGAAGAGGACGAGGATGAAGAGGAGGAGCAGGAAGAGGAAGAGGAAGAGGAGCCGAAGAAGAAGATGCAGAATGGCAAATCGAACAGGAAGAAAGCCAGAAACGGTCGGGGGCGGAGGGACGAGGAGAGCGAGAGCGAGGAGGAGGACGAAGATGAGGATGAGGATGGTGAAAATAACGGCAGGAGGAGAAGTAAGCGGACCTCTGCCACCTCAGGCAAGAAGGATTACAGGGAGCAGGATAGCGATGGCGAGCGGGACACACGGAGAACTCGTCAGCGGGGGGGCCGGGGCGATGCTGGGGGGGCGAGCAGCGACGAGGACCAGTCCAGCCAGCAGCGACATTCCAAGAGACAGAAACGCTCATGAAGTCCAGGGTGTTTTTTATTGTTATTTTTTTTTTTTTTTGCATCTCTCTTTGCTTTAAAATTTCTGTCCCGCTCCTCAAATCACAAGCCCTCCTCCTCCTCCTCTTCCTCCTCCTCCTCCTCCTCCTCCAGCCAGCGGGACTTAATCCTCAGAAGGACTTTTTTTTGTGTGTTATTGAAATTCTGTTCATATTTTGAAAAACAAAAAGCAAACTGATTTATATTTGTAACATGTTTAATATTGGTGACGCTTTATTTAGTTTTTTGTTGTTTTTCCAACCAAGAAAAATGGGACATCTGAGATAACGGAGAGATCCTCGTAGCTCTTAAGATTCTTTGATTAGAATTTCAGTTCCAAATTGACAACCTCGCACACACCACCAGTGTCACATGATGGAAAATGTCCTGTGAACTGCTTTGTTTTTACATTGTCGCATTTGTAATCGGAGGTCTGTCGCCGTTCATGACACTCGTAGCCCAGCCATCGCTCTACTGGGGGGATTTCAGCAGAAGTGAACCCATTTGGAAAATGTTTGTCCTCCTCACATCACTGTCACAAGTCATTATGTTTTCACTGACTAAAAGTACATCTTGTTGAAGAGATGGGGCTCATGTAGCTGAAGCCTTGTCAGAAGCCTTTCTTTGCTCACAAACAGTTTTCCCCGTCACCTGTAAATCTCGTACTTCTAAGCATTGTGACGCCAAGATTGTCTTTGGTCAAATGCAAGTCTATAGATAAACATGATAGGATTTTACTAGTTGTAGTATTTTTTTGATTTTGTTCCCAGCCCAGGTTCAGCTTTGTTGTCAAAAGCTGGATCGAGACTGCAGATCACACGTGGAGTCGCGTCAGTTTAGTGCTAAAAATGACTTTCATCTCAGCTCTCGGTGCCAAGATGTTTTTTAAAAAAAAAAAAAGAAAATAAAAAATGGAGACCTGACTTGGAGTCTCCTCCTTGGCGTGTGGAGCTGACCAGCCTTTCCTCCTCTGTAGTGCCCTGCCACTTTAAAAGAACCGGTACCTCAATGCTCCGTCAGTTTGCACTCCTTCTTCTGTGTAAAGTGCACCTATTATGCCAGCAGCTGCAGGACCATACTTTATTGAAATGATCTGCATATGCATTTGTAAACAGTGTTTAAAAAACAAGAAAAAAAAACAAAAAACAAATGTGACATTTGGTAAGAAAATGGGCATTTTTGAATATTTGATATTTTTTGCACATTTTATTTGGTATTGTAAATGATAACTTGTTAGTGGATCTTAATCCCAGCCAATGAAGTGCAAAGGTTTATCCAGGGCTCTTAGTCAATGCAGAGAACATGGCAGAGTTTTACTTTTGTCTCAGTGGATCCACTGACACAAACGTGGGTGAACCAGCTCCACAGAGGCAGATGAGGGTTTCCCCTGCATGTCCTGGTCCAGTCACCGGGTGGTGCTCTACTCCTGCACTTTGGATAGTTTTGTCCCAGCTTTTTCCAAGTGATTCAGTGGCGGTGCTGTTAGCTGAACGGGTGCAACACCTGACTCCTGCTGCTCTGTGCGCTCAGGACGGGGATTGGGGGGGGGGCTTTGTCGTGCTGGTGGTTTTTGGCTCTTCTACTTGTTTTGTAATAACTTCACTGTGCAGGAGAACTGCTGCAGCCAATTGATTTAATTTTCAAACACAACACCCACTTCACGAAAACCTTTCCAATGTGCAGAAGCTCCTGCAGTTTGTGGCAAGGTATATATGTATATGTGTACATATATATACTGATGAGGCAGTGGTTGGTTCCCCTCTTCTGTCTGTATTGTGCTGTGCTGTTTTCCTGTGTTTCTCTAGTGCTGTTATCATCAAGACCTTACTGGTTTCATTTGGCCACTGATTTGTTTTCCCCCGGTCTGTTTGTTTTAATTTGGCTTTGTTCCTGACATGATTAACAGATATTAAAAAATAATAAAATCAGCGATAATTGTTTGACATTTCAACAAACAAACAAACAAACAAACAAAAAGGTGACTGCCCTTCTCAAGTTGACTGTAAATGCTTTCTTTGTTCTTGGAGGAACTGCAAAAGTCTTTTACACTTCCTTTTTTATATATATATATTTATAGTCTCTAAAGCTGGGTTTGGGCAAGTTTGGAGGATTCACATGTTAAGAATTTCCAATAAAGGTTATGGACGAAGACCGTAGTTCTCCCTGTTTTATTTGTGTTGAGCTGATGAGCATCCCCAGGTCCCACAGACAGACATCACTGCCATCTGTAAACCTTGTGATAAGACAATGAACAGGGAGGGAAACGGGTTGACCCTGACCACCGACTGATGTCTAATTTTACTTTTTAATAAAATATCAAGCAATTTTCTTACTCTCTGGTGTGGACTCTTTTTCTCACAAACATCTGCATCGTCAAACGGATGCCAAGTTAGCTACAAATATGGTGCGTTGAGGCCAAATGTGAGGGAGGATAAATGGTTTCATTCTTCGCAGAGAAGGATGAGCAACTTGGACTCAAACTGTTCCATGAATGCATTCTGTGGAAAAGGTGAAGCTGGAGGTGGTTGAGTTAACAAGTCGGGCTCTGTGCTGGTTGAACTCACATTGAACTGTAAGGTACAAGATCAAGATACTTTCATCGAGGGGCAGAAAGACAAAATGTCTTACAAGAATGATTCTTGTAAGTAGGAAGCTGTGGACACGACCATTATAGCGTCCAGACCGCCACAGAAAGTGGCTTCTCAGGCAGGTAATGGACCAAAATAATGATTTTGCTGCACAGTTAGTCCGAGTCAGCTCCACAGTTGGGTGTCTGTGCAGGTTGAAGGCAGCAGTCAAAATGAACAGTGTGTCTGTAATGTATGGAACAGAGGAGAGTGCAAGGAGGACAACAAGATCTTATGAAATATCTCCTGAGGTGCTGACAGCCTCTGAGCCATCTGTAACTTGGCAACAGGTGTCGAGGCTAAGATGGATCAGAGTAAAGGTCAGAGATGTGAAAAGTCAGTGGAAACCTTGATTAGTGACAGTTCGAGCACAACAGCAGCTGCATTCAAAGCTAAAGTGATTCACTTTGACACATCTATTTGTCCTTTCTGTTCATATCATTATATGTCTCAATACAAAATGAAGGTGTGTCATGACAGAAGTAATCGTGTTTTGAAGCATGACAGAAGAAAGCGGTTGCAGGTCTGTGATTTAGACCCACAAGACAAGAAGTTTGACGACATTATGAGATACACGCCTCAAGGCATTAGAGGGAAATCACAGCTTCTTATTTGCTCTGTTGTTATTTCTGAGACTTTATGCCGACTGAATCGCTGTGACAGTTTTGGTGGCTGACTGCATGATCTGAGTGAACCTCTCATGAACCTTGAGAAGTGGATCGCTTCACTTGTGAGGACTTGGAGTTCACTGTGGTTGTAATTATTCATCGTTGCATTGAATGACTCGTTTTTGGGCCAGTAGGACTTTACATTCAGAATCCTAATTTGCTTGTCCAGGGAGGACAATTCTGAGATCGCGTGAGCTTTCTGAGTCCCTCCACTGCCTGGTGGCTCTCTTGCTATGTGCACACACTGTACTGCCACACTTTACACTTTTGTGTCCGAGACTTTGCTCCCACAACACATTGACAAACACAGCCATAGGTAGACACTTGCAGCTGCCATTTGTCTTTAAGATTTGGAATAAAAAAGCATTCCAGTAGTAGTTGTAGTAGAAATTTGAGATACTTGTACTTTACTTAAGTAAAGACAAATACTGTACTTTTTATTTCACTACTTTTATCTGACTCTTTGTCTTCTTTAATTATCGACAAGCCTGATTCCAAAAAAAATTGGGACGCTACATAAAACCTAAATAAAAATTATTAAATAATCATTTGCAAACAAATTGTGTTTAGAGCGAACAGTTCTACAAAGTGTTCCAACGCCCGTGTAGTAAAATCCTTTGTACAATTATGCATTTCACAAAGTGATGAACCTTGCTGAGCCTTTCCAGGATGCCCCTTTCATGCCCAATCATGATACTATCACCTGTTACCAATGAACCTGTTTGCCTGTGGAATGGGACAGGTGATTTGGAGCTTTCCACAACTTTCCCAGTCTTTAGTTGCTCCTCGTTTGAAGCATGTTGCTGCCATCAAATTCAGACTAAACAGACATTTATAAAAATCAATGAAGCTGATGAGGACAAACATTAAATATGTTGTCTTTGTTTTGGGTTACTTTTCTGGAAAAAAGTAAAAGTTATATGTACTTCTGTAAGATCAAATTACTCTGAGGAGACTGTTCACATGTCAAACACGCAGTGAGGACTGCATGCATTTACTGACTATGTTTGATGTGAAATAATTTTGCACTTTGAAGTTGAAACGGTAATGTCTTTACTGTTGTTTGTTTTAAGGAACAGCAGAATTTATTGTTAAACTGGCTACAATTGTTTTTTTTCATTAACAATTTACCAAATGTGACAGTGTGAAAGGAGTCACTCACAGGGACGAGCCTTCAGAGAATCATCACAAGAATCTGCTGCTTCCTCCGGCTTTATGGAGCTTTACAGTGAGTTTCAGCTCATTGTTTAGCCGTCCGGTCAGCAGCTTTACTCTCACCATCCTCATAGTGTTGTTTTCAGCCACAGCAGGCAGCCTTCAGTGAAAAAAAACAAACAGCAGACAGACACAGTTAGAGACCAGCTGGTAAACATAGTGGAGCATTTAGCAGCTAAAGAGCTGGATGATTCCCTCAGGAGTTGGTTGAGACCAAAAGCAGAGCATAAAAGGCAGTGAATATTGGAAACATAAGTTTAAATGAATGAGAACTGCTGGATGTGTAGATAAGCAAATGTATCCTACCAACATTAAAAAAATCCTGGCTGACGTCATTCCCCCTCCCCCAAGAGACACCTGAAACAAATTCCAGTTAAACATAAGTGCTTTACCTTCAAATCATCCAGTTTTTGCCATTTACAGAGACCCATGATCTCAGGACAAGGAGCCTATAAAATGGTGTCTCAGTATTTTCCGTGTGTGGATCGTACATGGGTTAAATAATCCTTCCAGATAATTCACTGTGTGCTTTTAACTTCTGGTAGTAGCAGATTGGTGTAGTTTGACAAAACTGAGCAGCACAAGGTCAATTCAGGACATGTGTCATTAATTGAACGTGTCTGGATATATTAAAGGTCCGCTGTGTAGGTTTGGGCTTTAGTGTATAATCACCTGAAAATAAGAATCACTGTGTTTTTGTTACTTTAGAACAAGCTGTAAGAGAACCACACACTAGGTTCTCTTACAGCTTGGAAAGGGATGCTTGTGGCGAGGGATATCACTTGATTGCAATCTGCAATCTCACCGCTAGATGCCACTAAATTCTACACACTGGTCCTTTAAAAGGAATCAACATATTAATTGTGTTACCTCCGCTATTAAATCACAAAGTCTGACCTGACAGGCCAAAGCAGGAGCAGGAGCAGCAGGTGCTCTCGCTCTCTGACAAGCAAATACTGGCCATGCGCTGACTAATCTTTGAACCCTGTGCAAACTGACAGCAGCAGTGTATAACCAAGCCATCCACGCTGTGTGTGTGTGTGTGTGTGTGTGTGTGTGTGTGTGTAAAAGCAGACTGGAGCAACCCACCCAGCAAATATTTACCTCAGGTCCAAGTCAGTGCAGAGGGCATCTGGCAAGGAGGGAACAAGTGTGTTTCTCAGTCTCATTCCACTAGACATGATGTACTGCAGGTCTGTGAATGGAAACATACTGTCAGCATATTAAAAGACAGCTGAAGCATTTAACTGTGGCATCACAAAACATCGACAATCATTTCATAAAGAACGTTTTCTGTCTTATCTCTATACAAATAACTGCCAACAGATATTCTCTGTTATCTGTGTGTATTTGTGGACCTCAGTGACTGTGTTAGAGGAAGCTAAAGGGGATCCAATGAACAAGACAGGAATAAGTTCTGAAATGAGAGGAGAAACATCAATAAACATGTATACATAGAGGTCAGGTATGCATACAGGTCATGAGGGGTCAACGGATGGTTTGAGGGGCATGAAAATGAATCATGTGCCGGAGATGTGATGAAATCTCC
Organism: Chaetodon trifasciatus; assembly: GCA_037975065.1. Lineage (NCBI taxonomy): Eukaryota > Metazoa > Chordata > Actinopteri > Chaetodontiformes > Chaetodontidae > Chaetodon > Chaetodon trifasciatus. The sequence continues at coordinate 4,150,662 of JBBMOE010000020.1, read as the reverse complement.
TCTTCCATCCTCTTTGATGTAAAACAGGTCTTCACAGTCACCTGATCTCAAACTGGGCTGACAGCACCCTCAACACCATCATCAAAACACCAAATGAGGAAATATCTTTTGATGTTGAATGATGTTCATCCCTCCAATACAGTTCAGAGACTTGCAGAGTCAATGTCCAAACACGCGAGTCGTGTTTCCATCAGCCAATTTGAGAGTAGATTGAGATTCATTAGCTTTTATTGTCCCAGTTAGGAGGAAATAAGAGACACAGACAATGTGGTGGCAGTATCACACCCATATACATTTGGATGGAGACACCCACGTTTGGATGACTCTAGAGATCAAATCTTTATAAATATCTTCCTACATGTTTAACAGGTCTTCAGCTACAGATGAGGTTATATTGAGACCTACTTGCTGCATTTTTGACACCTGTCCCACCGGTGCCGTCACACAGAATGACACAGTGAGTCAAGCTCTCCTGCTGGAGTCGGTGTTGTGGTGCATGAAGGGAGTTTTGAGCTGTAAGCGTAAACTGGATTTGTGTCACATCATGGCACACTTCAGAATGAGCTCAGTCAATAGTCTATCATGCTGGCAGCTGCAGGGACGCACACAGAGAAAATGAGGACAACGGGGAAGGAGACAGAAAAATCCTGACAGCCTGCCAGAACAGAAAGAGGAGAAGTATCATAATCATTCACAGAGCATAAAGGTGACCTGGAAATTGAGTGCCAAAACCAACGTATATGACCGCAGTGGCGACATGTCCTAAATTTTTCTCTCCCTCCTGCTTTAAGTACAAATGATTATTAATGCATTATTCACAAAACAGAGCCTTCGCCCCCAATTTTCTCTACTCATGTGCGTCCTCTCCCTTTGATGATATAACCAAAGTAAGAGGGGAGAAAAGCGAGGGAGTGCAGAAACAGAGGAGTTCAGAGGATGGCTTTCCTCATGGGACACAGAGCCCTCATCCCAAAAGGGATCCTGCACTCTTCTGAAACAGTCTTGCTGTAGACCAGGCTCCAAACAGCAGTATTAACATATCAGTCATAGATCAGAGATCAACCAGACACATCAGTACCAGTACCACTTGGCCCGCTTGCTCGGGCTGGCTTTTCATCAAACAGGTAAATGTAGGGTATTCCTTCCATGTAGCCTCCTTCTTTATCAATAATATTTTAACTCGAGATTTACATGAAGGCACAAATCTGAAAAATGTTAAAGGTAATCTGAAAAACGACCGGGGAGAATAACCTCAGAATCACCCGGCGACGGCTTTGAACTCAGGGATCCAGATATGGCAGCAGCAACAATTGGATGAGCGAGCTACGGGGAAGATGAAAGACAGTCAAGCTTGTAGTTGTAATAAGTGGGCTGACGCCTTTCATGATTCATACTGAGGCTTCAACTTACCGTTCAGCCAAGCTAGTGATCCCAAATGTTCAATAGGCATATATATATATATCTAGACTCTTTGTAAAGCTTAGCAGTAGATGATAGACAGACAATTAACTTCCTCCCACTCTTCTGAGAAGGCACATTAGAGTAATTTTTAAAAGGAAAATTATTAAATTATGAGGAGTCAGTGAATTTAAACTCTCATTTATGGCAAATTTGTGTTTTACAAATGTTTATTGTTTTAGGAGTAGATTGACAATTTGGTATCTTCACTTTCTTGCTGGAATGTCTGTGCTTTAAACATGAAGCTAGCCAGCAGCCAGCAGGTGTTAGCTTAGCTCATCATACAGACCGGAAACAGAAGGACACAGCTAGCCTGGTTCTGTTACTGCGCCCATCTTAGAAACAGTGCTTGTCGTTTTTACAGTTTTGTACAAATTAAACAAATGCTATATAATGCGTTAGTTCATGAGCTTTTGAGGTATAAGACAGCAGATTTTGTTAGCTTTGGACAAAGCCAGGCTAGCTGTTGCCCTAGCTAGATGTTGAGGTGTTTCTCGTTTACTGCTTTTGTACTAAGCCAAGATAAGCCTGGTTATTTTCAAATGTGCAAATAAGACTAAATGTAAATATCTTAAGTTGTGGATTTACAATGGTTATGTGCTGTCTGTTTTGTGTGCATAAAAAACAAAGAGATATAATGTGTTAATTAGCGAATTTTAGCTAACTTTGGCTAGGTAAGCTTTACCATGGAGTCATGAGAGGTATCAATCTTTTAATCTAACTCCTGGCAAGGAAGCAAATGAGGTTGTAAAAATGTCAAAGTATTACTTTAATTAAAAGGATATTCCATTTTTTTCAGAACTAAGATGAGCACATACACCAATCATGGACCAAATTGTGTTTTTTCCCCTATTTCTTTTCTCTTTTCTCTCCAAATCCATCTTAAGCTACACGATGGCCTTGCTGCTGTGACGGCTCATGTTTCTCTGGAGTGTGCATATGCCCAGTGACAGGGATGTCAGCAATAAATAGATTAAAGTGTGTAATGGCCCAATAACCACCCCTGTCCTGCTCCACCCTGCACGGGTGATTCACTTTTAAAAAAAACAAGAAGGCTGCAGCTGTTGGGGCTGACTTATGTTCAGATTTTGGTCTAGTAAGAAACTGGAGGTGAATGTGCACGTGCACATATGTGTGTGTTTGTATACAGTGTATGACTACAGACAGACAAAGAGAGGCAAAGACAGACAGGACAAATAAAAATGCCTGCTCAAATGTAGGCATGACTGTGTGAGTGTGCACGAGTACAAACCTGCGTGCACTTTATCTGTGTGTGTGTGTTCCAAGGTGTGCATGTGTACCAAGTGTGCATGTGTCTTAATAGGAAGCAGTCACAGGGCTGCTGACGGCTCCATAAAGGAGCCTTTGAATGGCTTGGCTCTGGTAAATTCATAGCAGATGTGAGCGAAAGAATATCCACCCAGGTTGAGTGGCCCTTCACTGCGAAGGCGACAGGAGTCCAATCCAGGGGAGGCAGACGGACGGCAGACAGGAGCCAGGAGAGACACACACATGCACATACACACATGTTGGGTGAACTCCAATCAGCCAGGAGGGAACTCTGCACGCCACTAAACAGGAGACAGGAGTTTTTCTTTGAGTCACTCTGACTTTTAAGTAGAAAATAATTCTCCCTTTTATTCCTGAAAGAACAACTTTGAGTTCCCAGTGTTGCTCTCTGGGCAGGTTTTCCATTCAAGTGTACAAGTTCAGGCCAGGTGTGTGCTACGGGGATGGCCTCCACACACTGGATCATGCATTCTGGTTCCCTCTGGACCCACGGAGTCTAGAGTGCTCCAAGGCCAGGCTCTATGCCACCTTTCCTGGCTCTGACTGACGCCAGAGGAGGGGTGGGGAGAGACTGGCGCCTCACCACCAATTAACATCCTCTCACACTGAGGGCACGGCCAGGTAACACATGATAGGCCAGACTCCTTCTCGCAGACAGTCAAGTGGGGTGAGACTCATTAACTTATCCATGCGCTGGACATCTGTCGGTGATACTACCCGAGGCAAGTGTTTTTTTCAGACCGTGACAGTCTGTGGTGGTGTTAGCTTAACTTAGCCCTGAAACGGGGGGAAAACAGGCAGTCTGGCTCCATCTAAATGTAACAAAATCTGCCCACCAGCATGACTAAAGCTCAGTGACTCAACACATTATATCTCTATAAGTGACAATGACGACAGGAATCCAGGAAGTCGCAGCACCCAGGCATGAAATAGCCCAGCACAGACCCCTCTGTGAAACCACCACTTTTCCTTTTTACTCTTTGAGTTTATTATTTACAGACTGAGCCAGGCTGCTTCCCCATGTTTCCAGTCTGTATGCTAAGCTAAGCGCTCGCAATATCTTCTTATCTACCATACAAGTATGACAATGGTATCAGCCTTCTCATCTAAATGTCAAGAAAGGGAGTAAGTAATGTCAAACCACTCCTTTAAGCATCCTGTGTCTATGGAAAGTGTGGTGACTAATAATTATAATATCTAGAAACTGTGCCAATAAAGTTTAATCTGGACCACACAGAGATTTGTATACATTTGTACATATACATTTGTATTCTTTAACTTGACAAATATGTAAATGTTCCCTCCTCTGCGTCAGCAAAAGCAGCCCCAGCTTTAATTAAAAGTAGTCTGGAACATTTATCATGTGGGGGGCCCTGAAGCTCATTCACACACTTTCTGCCTGCTAAAGGCAATTACAACTGATAGATGGAGGGTTTTGCTTTATTAGCCATGTTGCCATAAACAAGGTGCATGTACAATGAGCTTTTTTTAGTTTAAAGTGATGAGGGAATCCATGTGCCAGCTCATAAATGAGGCCCCAGCACTTAGTATCCGGAGGCGATTGGTAAACACAACATGAGCTCAGTCTCACTCGTAAACTGCTGCTCCGACTGTGACCACAATGCAAAAGCTGCAGCAGTGTCAGGAATTACTCTGACTAAAACATCTCTCAACGAAAGTCTGACAATACTCAAAATCGTGGAAACCACACGACAGGATGGATGGATGTTAGGAATTGCCCTCTAGGTTTCCTGGATCTGGGTTGTAAGGGTCCTTAATGTGCTCTAAGCCAGTTGAGGTGATCTTGCATGCAAGGGTGCTTCTGGAAAACCAGACTCTGGAGGGTAAGCAGATTTTTTCTGTAAGCAATACGCCCTCTTCTGTGTGTGGGGGGGCAACGGGCACTTTGTCTGTAACTGAGGCTGTTCCATCTGACTGCAACTGAAAACAAACAGTGAGGGAAATTTCACACCCTGAGCACCTCCTGAGCAGATAAATTACTCGATATCTCCTGTCTGAGTTTCTTGTCCTACATGTCTCTGCATTTGTTTGTCTATTATCTGTTTTTTTCCTGCCATCTGTCTGTCTCTTCTTCTCTAGTTTTGCTTTTCTGTCTTCATTCCACACTCAGCTGAAGCTCAGTGGATAGACAAAGCTTGGGGGGGTTTAGCCGACGGGCATCACTTTCACTTTTAATTAAAACTTCACACCCAAATAAATGTAGCTGAGAATCACACCCACTCATATCGCCCTATGAAAAGAGCCCGCCGGGGCCAGATGTTTGCCTAAGCGAGGATAAATATCTAAGTGGCAGCTTTCTCTGTAAGGGAATCTGCTCCCTGTGTCGTTTCGTCGGATTAGCTGGGGTAAGGAAAACATGGGGATCATGTTCCGTGCGTTTCCCACTCTCTGGCTGTTCAGCATAAACACCGTGAGTTCTTGGCCTTCCTCATATCCGTCTCTCCAGCTCCTCGGCCACTCTCCTCGGCCCCTGGGGTTCCAAGCGCAGGGTTTGTTTTAGTAGCATAGCCCCAGAAGAGTGTTTGGTTGTGTTGTGTGTCACACTGGGTGAGTGTTTGATTATGTTGAGTGTTACACGGTGCGGGTGAGCATGAGCAGAAAGGCGGGGGACGCTAATCCCTCTCTGCTTTGTCCTCTGCTGCTCAGCTTTAGTCTTTGCAGGACACTTCACACTGGAACTGTGGAGGAATTCATGCTGAGAGCGGGGCCTGTGGGATGTGAGGGTCGCATAGTTATGCAGACATACAAAAAAAAAAAAAAATGAACAAGGAAGGGCTGCTTCCACAACCAGACAGAAAGGATGAATTAAGGGCACCTCAGTGTGCTCAGTGTTCAGTCATATTTCTGGCTTGGTTTGCATTTAGTGGCTGTGCTCACGCTATGCAGTGAACCTCCTCTTTGGAAGGATGGGCATGGTGATATAAGTATAGTCATGTGCGTTCATCCAGTGTCTGCTATAGCTTCCTCTGTGCCACAGAGCTCCATCTTTGTTGTCCAAAAACACGTCAGTGTGACAGTGTGAGGCACATGGCTGCAGCAGGTTACACTACACCTTCATGTAATTTTGTCTCCAAATGCTCTTGTATAGTTTCTGTCTTGTATTATTTTCTCATTTTAATTTTAAATACCTCTATTATTTATTTGTCTTACTTTCTGCACTTAATTGTACGTATTTCTGGTAATCAATGGAGGTTTATCTCATCTAACAAATGCACTATATACTCCTTGTTGGAGTGTTTTTCTTATGTTTATGTGTCATAAAATATCTATACTGACTTGTACCTGTTCAAAGATTGTCACTCGAGAGGTGTTTCACATTCCTCAACTGACGGGGGAGATTGTCTTTGTTATGTCACAAATTTGAAAGCCAATTGCTGTCTAATATGCAAATGCTCCGACTGCCAATGAGCCAGTTCCCAGGCAAACTTGGTCGGCTATCAAGATACACAGACTTTATACGTAATATAAAAAATTTTGATGAGACCACTGAGCAGATATTATTGTATGTTTCACAACCACTGACTCAGCCACTGCCAGACAACAAACAACATAAACAAATTAAAGATGCGAATTACACTCATCACTCTGAAACGCTAGTCACTGATGTTTCTTCTAATGTTACAGCCATCTTGATGCATGCTGCTCATCCACCGGTCAGCCTGCTGCAAGCAGTGGCGGTGGGCGTGGAGCGAGACCTGTGATTCATAGATGCAGAATTTCTCAATGAGGGAGAAAGAGCAGATGTGCTTCACGCCGCTTCTCAGAGTTTTTATTTATTTTGGTATTTTCTATGTGTGAAAACCACGTTAAACGAAATATAAATCATAATTAAGTATTACATACAGCTTTGTACTATTGGTGCATACTTTAATATTATAGTTTATAGTTTTATAGAAAACAACAGGCTTGGGACTGAATATCACAGGCAGGGTAGAGAAGTTGGAAAGTATTGATTGAGATTGACTGACTTTGGTGTTTTCATGGGATTTACAGATCATCACAAAAATGTAGAAAATACCCATCCTTAAAATCCAATGTCCAATCTGACAAATCCTCATGGATGATAACATGTGGTGTTTGAGAGTTTGGCAAGACTTAACGATGCACACTTTTCTAATGAGTAAGCCCTGTTTAACCCTGTTTGGCTGTGTTGTGGAAACCAAGCTGCAGCATGGAGCACCTGGCCCAGTTGGGTTCTGGTTTGGGGCTACACTCTGGCCTCACTAATAGGCACTTGAGCACCCCCCACATCCGCCGAGTACCATGTTCCACTTAATGAGGCTCTACCCTGGGCTGTAAACAAGCCCAGATGCAACCCCAAAACACACACAGGAAATGTCTCATGACCATAACAACACAAGGATCCTGCCAGCTCATGCATGATGGGGTGTGAACAGGAAGGCTGATCCTTGCAGGTTTTCTCCCTCTCTGCTCCACAAGCAGTTATTATCCTGAGGGAAAGGGCTGCATGTGGTACTGCTGCTCCAGCTCTTGCTCTGCATGCCAAATCCTCACTGGCCGCCAAGATCATCACAGACCGCTGCCTCGCTCCTTTTCCACAGCCTACAGTTACAGTATGTACACAAACCACAGTTTATTCAGCACTGTGTTGGACCTGGCATGTCAGCTTTGACACTCCACAATAGGAACAATGTCTGCTTCTACACAAAGAGTATTTCACATGCAACAAGGTTTTTATTTAACTTGCAGGGGGGCTGAGACCTTGACAAAAGGTCCAGTGTTAGAGTGAGTGTGGCTCCAGCTGGTTCCCTTTACTACACAGACTGGCTAATGTACAGTGATCAGCCTGAGTCAACAGCGCTGGCCGGAAAAAGAGCTTAATTGATGATAGGAAACTTTCTGGCCAAATGTGTTTGAACTGCCCCAAAATGTCCCATTGAATTTTCTGTCATTTTGTGCACAAAATACAAACAGCCCTGGATAATGTCAGCACATGCACAGTGTGCAAAGAGAACAAATGTGAGTTAATTAACAAGTTCATTCTGAGAAACCAAAAACAGAAACCTGGACTAAAGAGTAGTTCCCACTGGTGATACCACGAGGACAACCCCAAACTCCACTCACATACACACACACATACACACTCTCACCAACACCAAACAAACACACACAGCCTCTCCTTAATTAGCCAATTACATCCTTCCATACAAACCTTTGAGCTGGTTCACAAAGGACTTTTATACCTTTAGACAGTCTGGTTGAGGGAAATCACTCCTGTTAGAAACTGCATGGGCCCTGCTCACTCAGTCACTGGTCTACTGGAACAACATAAGAACAAATGTTCATTTTAAAGGAATAGTCAGGCATTTTGGGATATAGGTTTATTTGCTTCTTTTCTGTGAGGTAGATAAAGAGTGGAAACTCTAACTGTCCAAACAAAATCCACCTAGCAAAACCTCTAAATCTCATTAATTTACAAATGATATCTTATTTAATATGTACAAAAATTAAGTACACGTAACACGTATGATATGAAAGCTTGAGTGTAAATGCAGTTTTTTTTTATCCTTAGATAAAACTAAGCTAGCTGGTCCCCCATTTTTACAGTATTTATGCAATGCTACAGTAGCTAACCAGTTGTTGGCTGTAGCTTCATATTTTGTGTACAGATGTGTCAGTTATATTAATCTTCCATGTAACACAAAAATTAATCCATTACCCAAAATTTTTAATTAAAACTGTGTTTTATGCTAATTTTGGGAAATATTAAGATAGGGCCAAGAGACAATCAGCTTAGCTTAGCACAAAGACTAGATGCAGGGGGAAACAGCTAGCCTGGCTCTGTCCAATGCTGAAACAAACAAACAAACAAACAAACAAACAAAGTCTACCAGCAGATTTACATTATAGTTCTCGTATGGATTAAACAAACAAAATATAACAAGTTTATTGGTAAACTTAAGACATACAGGTAGACATTTTTTTTTTTAAATCTTAGGACACAGGTTAGCTGTTTCCCCCTTTCTCCAGGTGCTAGGCTAGGCTAAGCTAACCAGCTCCTGGCTGTAGCTTCATATTTACTGTGCAGACATCAGAGTGCTATCACTCTTGACAAGAAAGCAAATAAGCATATTTGCCAAAATGTCCAACTGCATCTTTGAGACTCATTTCATGTGATTATTGGCTTCCTCTGTCTTTGTAAAAAGTGAGTAATTCAATGCAGGTATAGCAGAGGTGATTAAAGGCAGAGTCAGAAGCAGCAGTGCCAAGTTTGCAGAGTGTGCATCATCTGGAAACTTCATGAATCAAGGCAGGCAGTGTGAAACACAACCAAGTCAAAAAAAAGAGGGGAAAAAAGGCAGACGAGAACAAACTTCAAAACTCCAAATCAAAGAGTGTGAAATGCAACGGAGAATAGCAGATCCTTACCGAGCCTGAGGCCGGGGTGGGAGGGAGGGGATCAGTGCGTGTGCGGGAGGAGGTGGTGGTGGGGGGGTGCGCCTCCTCTCTCAGAACACAGAGCCGAGGGCTGAGGCTTTGATGGCGGAGCGTGACATGAGCACATTTAGGATGGGGGTGCAGCAGCAGTGTGACAGCAGACACACTTGCCAGACGACCCAGCCCCAAATCTGAGCGGTTCTGATCCAAACCTGTTGACAAACAACGTGTGCCCGAACCCTGACACACATTGACTGTCCTGCTTTCACTGGCCCACTCGAGCAAAACTACTTCTTTTTATAAGATAAACTCAAGAGTTGAAAGATGTTAAGTTTAAAATATCGTTTTCCAGCAGTTGCAAAGATTTGGCTGTTGTGTCTACCCTGCTGCTGTGATTGGTTGATCATCCTTTAGTTGTTCAGTCAATGGCACCAACAAAACCACAGGGGTTTAAAGATGTTCAGGAGGGCCAGAGTGGGTTTCAGGGCCGAGCTTAGGCTCCCACATCCTGTCCTTTTCCACTCCCTCCTTTTGGAGTGTTTCTAAAAGCAGTCCTTGCATGGGTTTGTGTTCTTTGTTGATGCTGTTTTCACATTTTTTTTCGTCCTTTGTAACTCCTGCTCCCTCTCTTTTTCTCCGGGGAGAGACTCTTTGGTACAAGAGATTAGAGCGGGTGCTGCCTAGCAACTGCATAAAAATGGCAGCTACAAAAGGGGCGCTCTCACTCTCCAACGTCTGACCTACATAATCCCAAGCCTCTGATCGTGCAACATAACAACATGATGAAAGGCCTGCTGTGATTTAACCCTCAAACAAATACTTGCCATCAGTGACCCCTTGGCTCAAAGAGCAATCTCGCCTGCTGCAGAGCACCAACGGGTGGCTTCTGAAATCTTGACGGTGCCTAATTAGAAAGGAAGAAGAGGCTGTGAACACTATTGGAAATGAGATGAATGTATTTGAGGAGATGGCAGCAGAGTGGCAAAGGAGATTAACAGTGATCACAGCAATGCTGTTGGCTTCAGAGAGCGAGAGCGAGCGGCGGAACCTCCCTCTGTTCACTGATTCATCTCTCCTTCAGCCAAAGGCAGACGGAGCACAGGAATGAGTACAGAGGGATGAGAAAGCTTTACTTCTCTGTCTTCTGCTTATTGATCAAAGGACATGAAAAAACACTCTGGAAAAAAGAAGATACAGCAAAAAGCTGGAAACTTTTTCTTGAAACTTTCTCCTCCTGCACTGTGTTCTTAATATAATCTGCCTGGCCTTTACTCTTCCTTGTAGCTCAGCTTTCATTCGCATCCATTTTCAACCTGTCTGCACCTTTGACAGATGCTTTTGTCCAAAGTAACTTACAATAAAAGCATACAATCACTGCAGGAGCTAGATGTAGATGTCATCAAAGATTGGAAGTGCACCCTCTTCAAGTAAACAGCTGATAGTACGAGGTGTTGAGATGAAGTTTGAAGGTTTTCAGCCTGTGGCGGAGGATCATGCAATGAAAGCTGAAAAAAAGTCACCTTTTTCTTTTGGTTCGCATTTCCTTGAACTTTCTGCTCTTTGTAAAAATCTCTTCTGCATAGTAGCTCTCTATTATCTTTGAACATTTCTGTATGGAGCAACTCACAGTCTTCACAAACTTTTCATTTAGTCGGCCTTCTTTTAGAGTTGGGTGTTATGGCCCTAAAACAGGGCTGAGGAGCCCTTTTCCTATCAAGGCCATTTAAGTCTTTATGACATCCTTCGAGGTCTATACTAAATTGTTGGACACATATATCACTCAAACCTCTAATGGACTGGAGCTGATTCTCTTTGGTGAGGTGTCTGATGTCAGGTGACAGTCATGATGATGATGCTACTCACAGCTGGTTTTCCAGGTGTGGGTCAGTCAGTCTTTAGCAGAGCTGCTCATAGTAGTTGGTTGTTGCTTTGCAGCTCAGTGATTTCAGGTTGTAGGTTGTCAGACACATCAGCTGGTCCCACACTAAAAATATGCTCAGTTAATTTGTTTACTTTACATGACCTGAAACCTCTCACCAAACGCCTGAAGGAGTTTTCACACTCAGCAGCATATTCAGATGTCATAGCAGTTTTTGTTCTTGCAGAGAAGGAAAATGCAGTGTTTCCTCTTTCCAGTTCCTCTTACAGCAGCTTTAACTTTACTTCAAAAAATTTCACATCTGAAAGCAGAGAGCTGAGAAGCTGGCTGGAGCTTGAGATTCAGTTTTGAGAGGTTCTTGGTAATGTTCACCACAAAGGCCAAATACACTCACTATCACTGAGTTTCCATGTCAGGTTTTCTCTTCATCTCTGTGAATTATTTCAGACAAACTGACACTCTGGAACAGTTTTACTTTGTCCATTGTCAGCAGCGTGAGGTTTTAGCTTCTTATCTATTAGCTCGCTCACCACAGAACTAGCCTGCATAGCACTGTCTCTGTCTGAATGCAGTCTTGTGAAAGCTACTTTTTGGGCATCCAAACTTCACTGAGCAGAGTTAACTTTATCCAAGCACATTTGTCCTTGTAGCTAATCCAGTTTAGTGTGTTTGCAGCTGTAATGATGATTGAGATCAGCCACAGACGCTAACTTAGACACAATGGCTTTCCTTTTGCTTAAAAAAAAAAAAAAAATTGTTTGTCCATTTCTTTGAAAGTGTGACACTCCACGTCCCCTTTTTTCATCATATTTCAAACTTAAACCGTTATCCTGAGTGATATAATGTCACACTGCTACTTTTTGTAAAAATTTTATTTTATTTTATTTTATTTTTTTACCACATTTAATAGCTTTTTAGATAGATTTTATTTTCTCAGAGTTTGTCCTTATCAAGCATTTCCAGGGTTGAGGGTCTAGTGATTTGTGATTTTGGGCTATATGAATAAGATAAATAGATAGAGTACGTTATTGATCCACAAAGGGAAACTGTTGTGTTGCAACTGCAATTCACACACAAAACACACATTACGTACACTAAGCTGACACGAGGAGGGTAAGGAAAACACTATTTGCTATGAAACGACTGTACTAGTTAAAAAGTGAAATAGAATAAAACAAATAGATTAGATAAAACTGACTTGATTGGCTCATTTAGTTAGATCTTTTTTTGGGTCCTTCTTTGTGAATGTTTAATTGAGAATTCATTTCTGACTTAAATTGAAAATGACTTTCCATCCGCTGGTATTCACGTCCTCACTCTCCTTTAAACCAAGATGAAAAGATGAAGTCTGGAAACTGAAACAGGAAAGTTAGGTCCTTCAGGTCAGATCAAGCACAGTCTTGACTTGGATTTTATCCACACTGCAGAAAATCTCCATGTTAACTGATCAGTCTGTGAATTATTCAGTCTTAATGTCTCAGTCTTTAAGAGAACATTAGCAAAATCTGCTGCTGCCGTGACTTTTTTTTTGCACATTTCCAAGAAACTATCTTAAATCAAGGGTTATTTTCTCGATTCTTGTGCAACAATTTGCCAGTCTTGTTTCGAGACAGCAAAACTCACATTTAGAAAATTACAGTTGGCATTATCTCAACCCACAAAGAAAAATAAATCCTGAAAGAATGACCTCAAACGAAGTAAAGAGGGTATATATGAATGAATTTCGATTCATCTACATGTATATTAATGATGGATGTGTTGCTGTCGATTAGATAACACTTTGAATAAAATAAAAGAAGAAATAAAGGTATTCGTTCTGCAGTGCTTCTGAAATTCCAAGACACTGAACAACACAGCCGATCCTCTGTACTCCAAAACACACTTTTAAACCCTCAGCCTGCGTGCTTTCCCTTCATGGATGTGATAGATGCTGCAGAGATATTTCAGCTGCTCTATCTCTTCAGCCTCTTCACACGCTTGACACTGAAGCCTCACTTGGGCAAAAAAGTCACCGGAGAGCCAAATTCTCGACCTCGCCTGTGCAAGTTTTTACCTCCCCATGTAAATGTTTATGTCTGCATAACGATATGAGTCAGCATGCGCCTGTGCAATTGTGTGATTTCATGTGTGTTTGTGTCTTGCTCTAACAGGCCAGACGGCAGTGGCATACTGGGTGTCTGATTGGAGTCCGGTTGCGAGGAGTGGTGAGCTGTGTGAACTCTGGTGCTCTCTGACTGCTGCATTTTCATGGAAAGCATCTCTTTGGGGGCCTGCAGGTTTTCAATACGCTCATTTACACATCAAAACAGCACAGGAAAGGGATAGTGCTCAAGGGGGGTGAGGGACTGTAGGAGGAGGGAGGGCAGGGTAATGAAGGATGCTTTATTTTCTCTTTTTTTCTTCCCCTCAGGGCTGGGCAGGGGTTTAAGTCTATGAGGGAGGCGCATTGATGCCATAATGCTCGCCTTTAATCAGACCCATGACCAGATGGAGGGATTTCTCCTCAGCAGACAAAAACATGGTGTCAGCAGCTAAAGCGGGAAGGTGTTTTTATGTCTTTTTATATAAAACAAATTGTACAAATCCTGTGTAAACAGACCTGTTCTGTGTTGCTCTAGAATCAATAAATACACCACTGGCCTCAGAGTGGACACAATGAAATATTCCTGAGAAACATATAAGGAAAAGTGCTGCCTTTTCTGGGAGTAGTCTGACTTTTGGCCCAGACAGACTCGCTGCTCAGCGCGACTGACACTATTTAACCTCCTGAGCCAGAAGAGAAGAAAAACAGCATGGAGACTCAGCCAAACTAAATCTTTCGAGCAAGACCGAGCTTACTTACTCCTGAAATTGGACATTTGTGGAAGATGGGGTGGGGTCTTCTTCAGATTGAACTTGGTGTTGATTGGCTGCTGTTGCTCTAGCACTGCAGACCTCAGGTGTGTGTGTGTGTGTGTGTGTGTGTGTGTGTGTTTGTGTGAAGGGAAGGTGTTCCCGGCAGCCACATCTCTGGCGCCAAAGGAACCACAGCTCAAACAAACTCTGTTTTTGGAATGAACCTTTCTTTCTTGCCTCTATCTGAAGCACAGTGTGCTGTGTGATTCCTTTCCTCTGTGAAAGAGACGAGCTAAAAATAGCTGTCAGTGACCTGGAAATGTAGCGATAGGATTCATATTTGTGGAAAAAGAAACAGAGCACAAGACATCTTGTTGCTGCTGTAACATTTCTGTTGACCTTTGCAATGCTTTAAAACCCGTCTTAGTCATATTCAGCAATACATGGACAATTAAAAAAAAGAAATGCAGAAAGGGCAAGACAATGAAAAAAGAAATGCTGAGAAGGGGAAAGAAAAGTTTAAACAAAGCACGGCTGCAGAAGACAAACTTGCCCTCTGTACTACCCCCATGTCCTTAACCCTCTGCAGCTACCTCCTCTCTATCTAATCAGTGCAGCTCAGCGCAGGTGGGACAAGCTGGTTTGTGTCTCACACAGCAAGTGTTCGGCCTCTCTGGGTCATGTCACTGGAGTGTAAACTGGGGAGGAAGCACGCGCCCCCCGTTCAGGCGCCCATGAACTGGAACATGTGGCTGAACCACCACCAGCCGAGCCTCTGGCTGCGAGCGCGCTCCAAGCAAAACAGCCCTTTTTAATAGTTAAATGTGATCCACACGGTGTCAGAGTCCAGGACTCGCAGTGCTCGCCTGCCAAGCCATGGACAACGTCTACAATGACTGAGTAATGAAAACAAAAAAAGGGAGGGGGGGGGGGGTGTTGGTAGTTAACCCACATCTTGTTCTGCAGGAGGAACGAATAAGTAATTGAAGTTAACTCAGGCGTTACACAGATCCACACAACACCGCGCCGAGTGGAAATGTGGTTAATTTACTACAGGGACATAATGCAGCTTTGATTTAGACCAGTGTGTGTTTAGTAAATGAACACTAACATGTGCATGGAACAAGCTGTAGCACACAAATCTTATTATAACTCTGCTGGAAATGCAAATGGTGGAAAAATGAAAACAAAACAACTTTTAACCTCTGGAGATGTCAGCGAGCACACGCCTGCTTCACACTGCGGAGGTTCCAGTAATGTAATGAAAACAAGCTCCTGGTCATCACATTTTTTCCATGCTATCACTCCCATGTGCTGCTGCTGCTGCTACAGCTACAGCACACAATTACACACACACACACACACACACACACACACACACACAGACATAATAATCAATTCCACTGCTGTCAAACACTGTAATTTCCACTGTGTTTTGCACTAAAATGACTTGCTGTGTGTGGCTGCAGTTTACGTTGGCACTTAAATTGTTAAAAGTCCTGTAATGTAAAAGCTATTTATTTTCACTTTTTTATGGACCATCTGAGAACATGGTGGCTCTTGTGCATAATAAACTTGACTTTATTACTGAAATGTTAGTTGCAAGATCCCAACTTAAGAGTATTTATTTAATAAGAAATAATATTCTGCAGACTTTTTCTCTGCATCAGTGATTATTTCGACCTGATGATGGTTCTTTGAGAATTAATGGCGCATTGTTTCTTCGGCCTGCTGCTTTGCAGTGAATCAAATTCAAACATTTAAATGTGGAAATTTGGATCTTTTGCATTGTGGAGTTCCCTTAACGTTAGATATACAGCTTCAAGGAGCCACAAACCACATATAAAGTTAAATTTAAGTTAATAATCATCTACTCAACTGCAATTTTGAGCGCCTGTGCTTAACTTAAATTTGTCAGTGAAACCATGTAGTAATCCACTTCAGATTTGTCCTCTCAGATCAAAGTGCTGAGTGTTTGCACAGGGATCAAATGGAGCAGCGAGAGGGCAACAACAGTGATTCTGTGCAAGGATTAAAAGTGCCATTAATTAAATATATTCCTCTGCGAACTGCTGCTGCATTTTTAAGGCGATGATGTAAACGTGAAGACTTGCCATGGATTGTCACTCTATTCATCAGCGATTCTCTTTGAGGATTATTGTCTAGGACGCCTCTGGGTTGTGTAGCATGCACTTGGAAGACAACATATTTGGCGGGGAGTCCCCTGCTGCAAAAAAAAAAAAGAAGTGTGAATCCCAGGAGGAGAATGGCGGGAAGATCAGGAAAACAGGACTGAAACGAGCAGTCATTTGTGACTATTAAATCTGAGACTGTTTAAGACTGTTGAAATGATTAAATGTTCATTATGAGCTGCTGTGAGACAGTTCCCAACATGACAACAATAATACCAAGAAGCAAGACGCTGACGATGAATTCCACAAATTTATTATCCTCCAAAAGGCCAGAACCAGAGTTCTTATAAAAGGCACTTAATTTCCCTTTACCTTTAATAAATGCATCTAAACAACAAATCTGATAAGAGCAAACTTTAAATTAAATATATTTACAATAAATAAAACATTTATACAGATTTATACAGTTAATCATGCCACTTTCAGGGAGGAGAACAGACCAATATTTCCCAAGATGCCTCCCATAACAGTCTTCTTTTCTGTTTTTGCTTTGAAACACTGGGCATGTCTACTGCACAGAACACGATGAAACAGAAAAATATGGGTAACAATACTTAACGTTTCCCTTTATGCATTGAATACTGTTTATAGATAGTTTGTCAGAGTGACGCCTGTACCTGTGTGTCCCATGGCAGCAGCAGAGCAGTTACTGACAGATCAATTCAACCACTCATCTTCTTACAAAGTCTTTAGCAGCTCCTTACTCAGGGCATAGTATGTGTATGTGTGTGTGTGTGTGTGTGTGTGTGTGTGGGTGTGTGATGCTCCCTCTCAGACATGTGTGGGGTTGTCTGAGTGCAGGTCAGTCTTAGCCATGTGCAGAACCACAGCAGGAGATTTGTAGTGGCAGTGTGTGCTGCCGCAGCTGACACCACTGCAGGGTTTCCTACTTCTAGTCCTGTCTGTCAGCTTCCTGCTGCAAAGGCCCTGCCAGGTCTGCAGGGTCTTGGAGCTCCACACCCACACCCCACTGGTGATGCCGACCACCAGCGACATGAAGATCTTCAGCATGAACACAGCCACGGTGGGCACGGACGTCTGCAGCGAGCAGTCGCTGCTGAGCCCGTTGAACGATCCGCATTTCATCTGTAGCCCCCGCAGCTTCCAATAGTCCATGTTTAGCCTCTCGTAGAAGTAGCAAACTATGACACAGGTGGCCGGCACCGTGTAGAGGATGGAGTAGATGCCGATTTTCACCATGAGCTTCTCCAGCTTCTCCGTGTTGGTGCCTTCCGTCTTCATCACCTTCCGGATGTGGAAGAGAGCCACGAAGCCGGTGAGGATGAAGGAGGTGCCGATGATCAGGTAGCAGGACAGAGGGATGAGGACGAAGCCAGTGAGTGCCCCGGAGTCCATGCTCCCCACGTAGCACAGCCCTGTCAGCTCATCTCCAGCCACCTTCCTCATTGTGAGGATGATGATGGTCTTCAGAGCAGGGATGCCCCAAGCAGCCATGTGGAAGTAGTTGCTGTGGGCCTCAATAGCCTCGTGGCCCCACTTCTTCCCCGCAGCCAGGAACCAGGTGAGGGTGAGGATGACCCACCAGATAGAGGAGGCCATGCCAAAGTAGTAGAGGATGAGGAAGACGATAGTGCAACCTGTGGACTCCAGCCCTTCCTGGATGATGTACAGCTCGCCGTTCTCCCGGTCGCAGGCGATGTTCTCAGCCCCTGCCACAGAGCGGATGATGAAGGCCACAGAGTAGACGTTGTAACACATCGAGAGGAAGATGATGGGGCGCTCGGGGTACTGGAAGCGGTGAGGTTCCAGGAGGAAGGTGAGGACAGTGAAGGCGGTTGAGACGAAGCAAAGGATGGACCACACCGTCATCCAAATGAAGGCAAAGTCTTTGTCCTGCCTGGACCAGAACACATCCACAGCGGAGGAGCAGCGAGGCGCACATGACTGGCTCTTCTCCACAAACTGGAACTTGTCTGGGTTCTCACAGGAGCCCATGCTGCCCGGAGAGCGGCCGCTGCTGGTGCCCGGCTGCCTGGGGCGAGGAGGCACCGGAAGCATGCCCTCACCTTTCTTGCCCTCCGTCCTGGTTTCGTTCTCAGGAGCCTCCATGCACAGAGCATTGGGGTCGTTTCTGGTGGGCAGCCTGGAGCAGTCGAGCGAATCCGGCCAAGTGTAGCTGAACTTCTTCATGATGGGGGCACACCTCTCCCTGGCCTGCTCGCACATGGGTCTGCAGGCGGGGATGGAGGTCGACACTTTGTCCGTGCACATGGGGGCGTACAGGGAGCAGAGGAAGAAGCGGAGGTGCACATCACAGCCGTAAGCCACCAGAGGGGCAAACTCATTCAGCTTGATGGCAGCCTCCTTCTGGTCGTCGTGGTCCATGAAGTTGGGCATGCGGGTCAGGTTGTAGCCGATCCCCTCGCACATGGGGATCACGATGGGCTCGCACTTGGCTGGTCTGCCTCGATCCAAGTCGTAGGAGCCTATCTCAAAGCTGGAGCCCGAAATCACCAGCAGACACCACAAAAAAATCACCACCTTCAGCGGACAACCATCCATGCTCATTGTTTTAGTCAAAAACTGAGCCGTGTCTCTCAAAAATGCTCATGAAAAAGTCACAAACACGGGGGTCGGTTACAGAGAGATCCCCGCTATTTCCCCATGGCGAAGGCTGCTCCAAATGTTGCCTTCACCGTTATCGCTCCGTCAGGGGACAAAACCCCCCAAAAACAGCCCAACACAGAGAGAAGCTGAGCGCTGACTTATTCAGGCTTGAATTAAAACGATTAATCCCACAGACAGTCGAGGTAAAGGTCCGTAACTAAGACGTGACAGTCGGAAACTTCGACAAACAATGGAGGAAAATCATCAAAATCAAAGACCGAG
This sequence comes from Chaetodon trifasciatus, assembly GCA_037975065.1. Classification (NCBI taxonomy): domain Eukaryota; kingdom Metazoa; phylum Chordata; class Actinopteri; order Chaetodontiformes; family Chaetodontidae; genus Chaetodon; species Chaetodon trifasciatus. The sequence continues at coordinate 4,131,738 of JBBMOE010000020.1, read as the reverse complement.
AGCTGAGTGTAAATCCTCAAACCGACCGTCGGCCGCCGCGGATACAAAGCGGAGATGAAAGCGGACGTTTGCGCTGTTTGTCGCCGGTCCAAAAAGGCTGTTCAGCGGCGCGTACTGTCCGTCTGTCGGCTCCTGCTCTTCGTCCTCCGCGTTCAGGCTCGACACTGAAGTTTGAGAGCCGCTCAGTGGGACTCCAGTCAGGGCAGAGACGGAGAGGAGGAGGGGGGTGGGCGCTCCGTGACGCTCACATTTCAAGCGGCGGCACCACACAAGGAAAATTATCAGACAGATGCTGGAGGATGGTCTAATACCTCTGATATTTCTGCTTTCTGTCCCACAGACCCTTTGCTTCAGCAAAACAGCAAAGGCACAATGCAAAATACTCATTTACAGGCAAAAGCAGGCGTCTAGCATTCAGCTTAGATGAAGTAAAAGTGCAGGAGTATTATTGGCAAAATGTACCTGAAGTACTCTTTTTCAGTGGTAGGACTGGAAGTACACGTTTGAGCTCACGTTTGATGCTTTTGGTACCTTTTGCTAACCAATTTATACAAATGAAGGACTTCTACCTGTAATGGAGTATCTTTAGTGTGGTAATGCCACTTTTACTCAAGAGAAGGATCTGAATACTTCCTCTGCTGCTGCTGTTTTTGCAGAATGACCCTTGACTTTATTGGATTATTATTACTCATGCACAGTGGTGGAAGAGGTATTGACATACTTTGCTTCAGTAAAAGTAGAAATGTAAAAATACCACATTATAAGTCTTGGATTCCAAATTATGCTCCACTATAAGCAGGGCCGGATTAAGCTTCCAGGGGCCCCGGGGCAAAAAAGAGTTGTGGGCCCCAAGACAACTGCCTCAACTTGGGTTCAACAAACTGATTAAATGCAAAATTATTTTAAGAATCCACCATGTAAACATAATATCAACTGAACAACTAATAACTAGTAAAAACCAAAGCTTTTCACAAAGTGCAGAGTAAATTTTGCTGGTAACTCCGAGGTGAATGTTTAGTCAGAAGAAATAAATCAGACGTGTTTGTGTTAGTGACCACACTGATCATCTATCATGTACTTGTATCTATCAAAATTAATGCTCTACACATTAAAATGAGACTTTGACAAACAGGTCCTCGACAAAACCCTCAATATTAGGTCAAAATACAGGAGCCACTTTAAGGCCCTCTCATTTTAATGTATATTCAATAAAACATAATGAATCTGAAGCCTTTGGGGTCCTGATAGGTCTGTGGGCCACTGGAGCAATATACCCCAAGGATTAATTAGAAATTCCCATGTGCAGCAGAATGGCCCTTGTCATTGTATTTTCACGATATCAGTGGATTATTATTACTGATGCATAAATGTTGTAGCAGGTCTAGAGGGAACTAATGTGAATTACTTTATATTGTGTTGAGCAGTTTTATGCAAAGAAATACATTATACTTTTAAGCTTATGTTATATACATGTTTAATTTGCAAACTGCAGTTGCTGGATACATGTAGTGGAATAAAAAGTACAGAGTAGCATAAAATTGAAGTACTCAAGTAAAATAAAAACACCTTAAAAAATTGTGTTTATGTACAATGTTTTAGTAAATGTACTTTCTGCTGAGGCATTAACATGTAGTGTTGAGTACTACATACGGTCATTGTATTGTTTTAAAATCTTAATCTGTGAAGTAACTGCAACTGGCAAATAAAGTGATGAAGTAAAACTATATATTTTGCTGTAAAATGCAGTGGAATAAAGTAAAATGTGATACAAAATGGATATACTCAAGAAATGCACAAGAACCTCTGAGTTGAACGTAAGTACAGCACTTGAATAAATGTATTTTTATTCAGAGCTTGCTTTGTATCACTGGTGAGTGACTACGGGCAATTTCTAACAATGAGTCAAATTATCAACCACTGAATGGAGTTGAAATTATAATTATCCTTTTTTAAGAAAAAAAAGAAAAAATGAAAAAGTTTCTCCTCTGGATCCATAATAAGAAACCTGCTGCTCAGAGTTAAACACTGAGTAGTTGATTTTTCTCCAGTATACTGGTAGAAAATAGTCCACCTCTCTTGTAAAATGATAGTCCCAGTGGCATTTTACAGTTGCTGACTCATAATTGCTCTGTCACCATTTTCTGCTAATGTTTTCAGTGCAGTATAATGTGAAACTTTATTGAGCCCTGCAGGTCAGTTCTCCTCTGTAAAACAAAGGGTTTCACTGCCTTACTTAAGGACACCTCTTCAGTGGTGCTTCAAGGGTGGACCAGTTGAAGGAGCGTCTCTCTAAAAACACAAACAAACATGCACCATTAAGCCATAAATGATCTGAAATGGAAGAGGGAAACAGACCAAACAGTGCACAGAATAAGGCATAACATGCAACAAATGAATGCAACAGTGATTGTGCAGAGCAGAGGACTATTGTTTCCATCTAGTGGCTGAATGGGGCGAGCCTGCAGCTCAACAGCTGTTGTGCTGAGCATTTGATCTTTTCTCAAACAGGGGAGGAACTCAAGGATTTTGGCCTCTCGCCCTGCAAGACTGAATTGGTTGTCAACTGCATACTGTCTCTATTAGCCCCTGTGTTAAAACTCTGCTGAAGGAAACTTTGCACTTGTTTGCAGTGAGAATGACTTGTTGTTTGGAGCATTTAGATCAATGTTGGCTCAGAATATAAGCATGACGCTGCGTCCTCTTGCATGCAAACTAAAGTGCACAAAAACTACATTTTTTAATGAATAGCTCAATTTGGGAAATATCTTTATTTGCTTTTTTGTAGGAAGTGAGATGAAGAGATCTATACCATGTCTGTATGCTAAATTTAAGGGTAAATCCAATAGCTATTGTCTTAGCTTCGCATAAACAACTGGCTTTCTCTACAGGTGGCAAAATCTGCCTAACAACACCTCTAACACTCACAAATTACATGTTGTTTATTTAATATTTGCAACCCCCCCCCCACAACCCTAACCGTAGCCCTTCAAAAGTGCAAGCTAGAGGGGCCAGACAAGACTTCCCCCTCTGTTTTTCTGCTAACTTAAGCTAAGATAATCAGCTACTGACTCTAGCTTCATATTTAGTGTACAGATGTGAGAGTGCTATGCACTTTTTCACAACTCTATTTCCCACAACATTTTAATCTTGTCTAATGACGTGTGAAAACACTGCTTAAATACTGAAGTTTATATTATCAGGCTATAAATTTACTGCTGCCCTATCAAAGGAAATCTACTCTTCTTATGCTTTCGAGAAGACAAATTGAGCTGGATGAAGGCAGTGTGTGCTGCTTTATCAGATCTGGCGTTAGGTAAAAAAAAAAAAGCCTCCAACTTCAAATTAAGCCTGATCGAGCGGGGGAGGAAATACATTCCAGACTATGAGATGATATCTTATTGTACGTCAGCATGGAGGCTTTTGGTGAATCAAATAGAAATGCTTCGACTGAAGTTCCATTACTACTCAGCTGCCTCTCCACTTAAATGTTTTCAGGTTCACACTTCAAAGACGAGAGGTCATTGGAGAGGGCCAGGAGAGGCCTGAGTGTGCCCTTAGAAGGCTTCAGATTATTATCAGACTGATATCTTTCTCCAAGCTAAGCAGCACATATCAGGACGAATTAGTATCCAAGTCATAAAGCCACTTAAGGTGGAAACGTTGGTGGATCAAGGTTTGACCCTCGAAGCAGTTTGGATTGTCGTCAACTGACCCTCACTCTTTATCAGTGAGAGTTGAATTAAGGACCGTGACTCTCATAAGCAAACTGATTTATGGTTTTATTTGCTCAAAACCAGTTATTGTGTAATTTAAAGGAATATTTTTACATTCAGGGCAATGCAGTTATTTGCTTTCATTGCTGACAATCAAACCACTTTCATATCTGCAGGATACTGTTCAAGATACCACTAGCAGACAGTTAGCTTAGCAACACAACAAAAGTGCTAGCCTGGCTTCAGCTAGCACTTTAGTTGTGTTGTTCTTACAGTTGGTTTTAATGTTATGGATTAAACAAACAAGATATATAATGTGTTAAAAAGTGAGCTTTAAAAGTGCTGGTAGGTAGAGTTACCATCAGACAGGCTATTGCAGCCAAGCTAACAGTTTCCACCTTTTCCTGACTAAGCTAAGCTAACTAGCTGCTGGCTCTAGTCTTACAGTCAAATACAGTACATGAAATGCATCGCCTCATCTTATTCTTGGCAAGACAGTAAATATGAAATATGGGTATTTCCCAAAATGCAACACTATTTCTTTAAAAAAAAATGGAAACAGATACAGCTAGCCTCTGTGTAACCATCTAAAGGTAACAAAATATGGCTAGCAGCACCTCACTATCAGTATATTATATTTCAGTTACTGTGGCAGATCAAGAAAATGTCTGCCACATAACCCCTGTAAATTTAACAATTTTCATTACTTTTGGACAGAGCTAAGCTAGCTGTTTTCCCCTGTTTCCAGTTGCTAAGGTAAGCTTACCTTCTGTCGGCTGTTGCTTCATATTTACAGTACACACATGAGAGTGGTGTCGATCTTCTCATCTTAAAGATTGCAAGAAAAAAAATGGAATAAGCATAGTTTCTAAAATGTCAAACTGTTCCTTTAATCACTGTGACACCATTTACAGGCTTGATTTACAATTAAGTAAATCTGTTGAGTACATTGAGTTTGGGTGACTGTCGATTCTCTGCTGATCAGCTCAGGAGACACAAGGTCTGACCGCACCACTGCTCTATGTCCTGGGCCCTACAATGGGATACCATTGTGCTTTCTTTGTGTGTTTTTACTTCACCTAATTGTGTTATTTCTTCTTGACCTGAACGGAGAATGGGGAAAGAGTAGGAATATGTGCAACTGAGTATTTTGATTTGGACAATCGCTGGCTTGCAGCTGATTTGTTTTAAGAAGGTCAATGCTATTTACTTTAGCATTTGGTGGAGGAAATGGATATATGCTATTTATTTCTCCCCCTGCTAACGTTTTCCCGCTCATAATACTGCCATATGTCAAGTCTGTGTATGTCTTTGTAATAACTAGCCTCCACAAAGAACCCCCCATCTTTTATTTCACACATTCATCAGACGATCCAGTGGAGTGTGGGCCTTGTAATTACTACCTCTTACTTATTGGTTATCATATATCAGGCACAAAGCTATAAACATCCCGTGGAGAACAATGGGAGAGCCTTGCCACAGCCCGGCATGACATTACTATCCTGTCTGAAATTGTTATGGGTGTAATAAGAGACACCTTACACTTAAAGCAATACGTCTGGACCAGTGTGCTGCCTTTGACAGGGAGTATAATGGCAAATTGTTGAGGCTTGGATCATGTAATTATCTCTTTGTTCATATTGTGTAGTAATTTATGTAGTGCTAAAGGAATGAGCAGACTCTGGAGACGAGTGAAAGCTAGCAGCAGTTCGTAGTTTTCTTGTTTTCTAATCAAGGACCCGAGAGTTATGATGTCTCTTTAAGTGACTTTGTTCACTTCTTTCCAAATCCGCAATTTGAAATTGTTATTTGCTGTAATGAGAGGACAGTGTGCACAAAATGTCTCAGTTTCAGTGTTATGCAATTTTATGTAGTGCTATTAAGTGACTGAGTGAATGGGCCTGATTCATCACCTCAGCCCATCTGTGTTCCTCATCCTCCAGTGTTTTGAAATGAGATAATGTCCTTTACAGCCTGTGGCAGGTAGCAAGAATGACGCTGCTGTCATATCCTTAAAATGTCAGTGTTACTGGAGTCAAACAAGCAGATCACTGAACCGTTTCACCATCCCAAAGTTTCCAGATGATCCAAGTTCTCTTGAGACGTGTTGGCATACAGATAACTGATTTCAACCGTGAATGTAAACATGTCCAATCCAACCGAGCTACTAAACATTCATTTTTTGGAGGTATGTCAGTAAGTACACTTAAAAATGTCAGCATGAATGCTATAATCACTTGATTTATGATCGTGCTGTTGATGGTCCCACAGTGCAACATGCAGCAGAAATGAAGGCGCTAGTAACAGCTGGAAAAAAGTGAAATGACTGCGAATGGTGGCGCAATGGCTACAAAAGTTCAATACACAGAAATTAAAGCAATAAATCATTGGAAAACATTTTTGACAGGTAAATTTTTTTCTATTTTAAATTGGTGGTGGTGTTCCATACAAACATGCCAAATGGTGCATATCTTTTCTTGATCGTAAAACATTAGTTTAGTGAAATAATTCCTATGCTTGTACTGCCAAACAGTGCTGTCAACCTACAGTGTATACTTTGTATTGTAAACATGTGTTATAGAATTAGTGCACCTGTTTTGAACCTAACATTCACCCTGCACTGTTCTATTTGTACAGCCAGTGCATATAGTACATATAAACCAAGCATTGATAGTGGAAACTAGGCTACAGGTTGAATTTAGAAGGTGTCTGTCTTTGCTACCAGCTGGCTACAGGCAACACTTTAACAATGCCAGCTCTCTTTCAAGGACAGTGGCTGCTTACTTGTTGCTAAAAAGGTTTCTACAAGTTGCCAGATCATTGTTCATATAGATAGGATATATTTTCTCCAGTCCCCTGTTCAGAGTGAGGGGGGTTGAACAGTACTCATGAGCACTAAAGCACAGCAGAAGCAGTATGATTGTTGAGTTTAGGTGTGAAATTAATTGACTGTGTATTATGATCTAAGATAGAACTTTCCCATCCAGCTATAACTTATGACAAAGGTCCAATCTTAGTTATTTTTGCACCTTTTCTGTCATTTACCATATCTTCCTGCACCTCCACACTCTGTCACTCATTGCACATCAGCAGGTATTTTGGCTTGTCATCGCAAGGAAAGCACAGGTGTTACTAATAACATTAATGACATGCAAGTGTCCCAGTAAGCCATCACAGCGTGACAGTGAGCCTACAAGCACAATGCCATGAAATACTGTGAAACTGAAGCAGTTAAGTGGAATTCAGCCATCCCTTTTCCTTTTCCTTTCTTTTTTCACACCCGTGCTTTTCTGACTGTTAAAATGTTCTGTCATCAGCCTTTCTTACTGTTCCCCAGTCACGTGATCATCACCTTCCTGCACACCTGTCCTCATTCATCTAATCAGCCACCTAGTATATATACTGGTCCACCTGCAGTTCTGAATTGCCAGATTGTTGTGCTAATTGACCCTTGCAGCCTTAGTTTTGTCTTTCTTTTATTTTTGCTTGCTTATCTGCTCCTTTGTTTGTCCTCTTCTTTTTTTGCTCATGCCAACCTTTTTTTTTTTTTTTTAAATCAAAGCCAAGTAAACAGTGCTTTTGTGCTTTACCTGATCTGCCTTTTGCACCCTGCTTTTGAGTGTGCAACAACACTCCGGGTTTCATGAAATCAATAAAAACACACATTAGAGAAAGTGGAAATCTCACATGTGAAGAACTGCTACCACTGGTCGTTGCCAAGTTGACGACATTGAATTCTGGTAACAACGTGCCACATATAACATTAAAAATGAGTCAACAATCTCTGCATCTTTGATATCTCCCTGTGTAACTGGATTCTGCAGCTGTTTATCTGATTTCCTCATTAATTATCACACACGGTACATTTAAAAAGGGAAAGTAGTTAATTCATTAATAATAATTTTGACAAGAATTCATCACTATAGATGAATTAGTCTGTCGTAAGAGAATAACAATATTTTGTCTAGAAACGATAGTTAAACAGTTGCTACACAACAGCTGGCTGTACTCTGAACTGTCCCACCCCGACTGTGACATAAGTTCAAAATGGCTCCTGTGGGAATGTGGTCTATAGGGTTTCAGTCCTGCAGCTGAATCATCAGCTTCAAAAAAAACAAAAAAAAAACAAACAAACAGGGAAACACAAAAATAGAGCAGCAGATGTTCACAATGCAAGCTTTTACGATGAAGTTTTCTCACAGTGTATGTAAAGTGACCACATTTAATATTCATCAGTACTAATCATAAAAGTATGTCAACTTCAGGATGTTTATCCATACTTTTGAGAGATCATGAAGTCTGAATGTCAACACTCTCTGGTCCTGCTGGACTCAGTGTCCACACACACAGTTTGTGTAAATATGTCCTGAATGTGAGGTGCCAACAAGAGCAAAACATTTCTAAAGGGCTTTCTAAAATAAATGGGATCTCTAACTTCCTGTAAGAAGGATTTATGAAATCATCAACAGTGTCTTAAATGTTTGTATAAGAGAAAGAGGTCAAAAGGAGCAGTTTAGTAAATAAGGATTATAATCTTCATTCCTTTAACCATGTTGAAAACAGTGAAATAGACTTATGGTGTACAGTATGTGTGTTTAAGTATGTCATGCATGCAACATGTGGGTGTTTGTACTGGAAGACTAACGTTGAATGGCTCAATTTGCAACAGTGAAATGTCCCTGCTTTGTTTTTAAAGGCTGAAGTTTCTGGGCACACTCAGGTCCACTCTCAGATGTCCTTGGGGAGCAATGCAGTTGAAAGCAATACTACTGCGCGGTCATACAGCCGTAGTGGAGAGGGGCGGGGGTGTTTTGAATGGCTGAGGCTTTGCGCGGAGGGAAAGTGGGCTCAGAGGACTTAAAATATTTAAAGATAAAATTTTTAGGGGAGAGAAGCCTAAACAATGATATTTTGTCGTTTAAATTGTTTGAATTTCTGTGGGATGATATGAGAAGACACAATGCCTGATTGCCAAGGTTGTATAACTGGAGAAGATGTTATATTCTTCTTTCCCAGAATATGAATTCTCCACAGGCGTACTGCACTGCTAAGTGCTGGGATTGATTGTATTTCACTATGCGTCGCAGTGCAGCTAGTGAACGACTTTAGACACTTGGCCAGGCCGGCCTGGAAGGACTAAAAATGGACTGAGGGGGGTGGTGGAGGGAGCAAGGTTAAAGGAACAAGTAGCATATCTGACTTGAAATAACACTTGCAGTTGCCATTTATTTTGTCAAGGCCTGTCAATCAGCTTAGAAACTGTACTTACAGAATGGAAAAACATATAAAGGTTGACTTGAATTTCAAATATGCTCAGTAAATCCTCTGTTTTGAAATCACACTGAGAGAAGGGGGTGTAGTGTTTGCACGTTTGAGACAAGTTTAAATGAAAAATTCAATATTTTTACTGAGAATTAAATGACAAGGTTCACTCTCATGACTGTATGCGAAACATGAAGCTGGAAGCAGCAGCTGGTTAGCTTAGCAACTGAAAAGGTGCTGGTAGGTGTATTTTCATTATTTTGGATCAGAGGCTAGCTTGTACCAGTTTGACATTTTGGGAAATACCCATATTTTCTATTTCCTTGCTTACCGCGAATGAGATGAGAAGATTCGTACCACTCTCACACTGTCTTTGTTAGGCTAGAGCTAGCAGCTGGTTAGCTTAGCTTTGCATATCGACTTTAAACAGGGGGAAACAGCTAGCCTGGCTCCGTCCAAAGGTAACTAAATCCACCTGTCAGCACCCCTACAGCTCACTATATAACACATTAGCTGCTTTGAGTTTGTTTTATCCACACAAAAAACAAAGCATAAAAACAAAAGTTTCTGGTAGGCATTTTTTTTGTTTTGTTTTTGTTAGTTTTGGACAGAACCCGGCTAGCTGTTTCCCCATGTTTCCAGTGTTCATGCTAAGCTACATTAACCCTCTCCTGGCTCAAACTTCACATTTTGTATGTAGATAATAGTCAAAACTTTCTGCATGGAAGTTAATAAGCATAAACCTATTTCCTTAAATTATATCCTGAGTAAGAGTGAGATGAAAATTGATAGCACTCTCACATCTGTATGCTAAATTTGAAGCTACAGCCAAAAACTGGTTAGCTAGCATTGCATAAATACAGGGAAAGGGGGAAACATCTAACTTGGCTTTATCCAAAGGTACAAAGAGTCCATAAGGTTACAAAGGTTACTAAGGTTTAGCTCAGGTGGCTTCTGGCTGTAGCCTCATATTTACTGCAAAAACATGACATTTCCTAAAATGTCCTTTTATGTTTTAAATCTTTGTACATAAACAGAGAGAGTATGAAAATGTTGTTTAAATAAAATCTGATCACAATAAATAAATAAATAACGAAATAAAAGAATCACAGGGGAAAATCCAGTCCAATAGTCAATAGCTAGTTTGAGAATCTTTCCATTGTAAACAGGTAAAAAGGTGAATGTTTGATAGCTGCTGATCTAACTGGTTCACCGGCCTGAAAATCCCTTCATGGTCCACAGGTTAAACTCCTACCCCCCTGCCTGGCCCTCACATCTCTCCCTCCTCTCTTTGCCTTCTCCTCTCCTTCATCTCTGTACTGTCAGAAAACTAATAAAATGCTGAAGGAGGGCAGATTGCTCACTCTTCTTTGAAAAAAAATGAAGGGAGAGGATTAATCCTCACAGCTGTTCAGTCCTGAGGCCGTATCTAAGGAGCCGCCAGCAGAGAGGTCAGCCCTGTTGCAGTCTCACACTTGCCTTTAAATCAATCACATGTCAAGGCTGTGAATAGCAGGCCAATAAGCTCAATTAACACCAAAATACTCTGAATCCATGCCCTTCTGCCGCCCGTCACCACCTCCAGGGAGAGGCCTCTCAGATCTCAGGACATGAGAAGACACCGACAGCCCGACCCACCATAGCCGCCCGCCCAGCCGTGGCCTCGCAGCCACGTACAGCCCCTATCAAGCTATAGTCACATAACTTAAGCCTGCACTCACACACAAACAGCTTGGTGCCTATTTATACATCACATCCTGGCAACGCACATGGGAAAACAAGAACCCTGCACTATCAGTGTATCCAGTGTTGTCTGCCTCTCACTGTTCTGTCCCCTGTCTGTTGTCAGAGGGGACAGAGACATAAGATAGCTGCTTAGGATAGCTGAAAGATGGCTGCTTTAGATAGCTGGAGATACCAAAACAACTTGATTATGCATTTGGCAGCGGGGAGCAGTTGTTGATATTCCAGACGTTGCATTCCCTGCCGACATTCCTGTGCGTGTAATTGTCTGTAGTCTTGTGTTATCAAATCATTATCAGCATGAGTTAGCTGCAATAAAACAGCAGGACAGTATGATTAAACTGTGCCAGCGGTGCTTTGTGCTGCGCTGTGAAACAAAAGGCACAAATGATTCTGTAACCGCTGTGCTTTATTTGGATCTTGATACAACTGATACCTCGATCAGAAAAAGACTTCACATCGCAAATAGACAGCACAACGTGACAAACATGTGGTGGGCAAAACAACAGGGACCCCTCACAGTATATTGCAATCCAATATGCAGTAATGTTTGCAATAAATGTGACCTATGTGAAATTTGAAATACAAAAAAATAAACAAATAAAAGCACAAAATCCTGTTAAAAAGTCAGATCAGACCTCTGCTGTGATGCCTTTCCTCAACTACCAGGCACCAGCAGCTTTAGACCTTCAGTGAAGGCTGAAAACCTCTTAAGACACCATTAAAATCCCAGGGTGGTGTTGTGTTTCAAAAGGACATCTGTGTAATTTCTTTCTCATGTTTCATTTTCTCATTATTACCAAATTATTATTCTGTGAGTCTGGCATAATGACATCAACAACAACAGAAAAAAAAATGTAATCATTCTACACAATTTTACTTGCTTGAGGTTTAAGATGTTGACCACGTGATTGTGGTTTGAGTCCGTTGTTGTTGTTGTTGTTGTTGCAGGTCCGCTCTGTCTCCTCGTTAACAATAAAGGAAATGTTTATTTAGTTGTTTTGTAAGCATGTCCTTTACGACTGTACACGTCTGTGTGGTTACTATGATGCTGGAGCTAGGAGACAGTTAGCTTATCTTAGCATAAAGACTGTAAACACAGGAAACAGCTAGCCTGGCTTCACCTACAAGCACCTCTAATGCCTAAAATGTGCAACTTTTACTTTAACTTAAGGCCACAGCTTTTTTCACCCACACAAGTAAAGACTTTGCTCAAAATTATAATATATAGTAAATACAAAAGTTGTGAAAATGAAGGATTCAAGATTGGCTAAAATACTGTTTCTTAAAGGTGTTGGCTGATAAATCTGTAACTCCTCTGTATATATTCTGTATTTCATGTCTAATAAGGTTTGTGGATGATCTGAGTGACACAAAGTGACCCAAACAAACACATTTTATCAGCGTGTTGTGTTCATTGTCAGGACTGACAGCTGGCAATCAGACCCAGGTCCAGCAGCCCAGCATGATTCCTCTTCCAATCTTATCTTGATAACTGTTTTTATCTGTGTTTTCTTACCAGAAGAAGCCTCCAGCACGGCACCAGGAGTTTACTTTAGGGCACTTCAGAGGTGGATCAGCAGAGATCACACAATGTGAGCCAAAAACTATACGCTCACACTTAAGACAGGGTTTAAATTCAATTTGTTGCTCTCCACTCACTTAGACTTTCTATTTAAGAGTTGATTTTCTTTGATCTTGTTAATCTGCATATCCCGTTTCCAGGAACTCTCTTTTGGGAAATACCACATGTCCAGGCCAAAGAATGATAATTCATATATTAACACATGTTGACTCATTCTGTGCTGCAGCCAAGTGTGTAGTATGTTCTGGGGGGAGGATGGAGGCTTTGGGGTCCATTATAATTCTCATGATGAAGCATAAATATCTCCCTGCCATTTGCCATGTGTCTGAGCAGTTCGATTACAAGCTGTCAGCCGAGCTCCAGCTGAAGGGAGAGAGTCTGTAATGATGATGATGAAGCACAAATACCTCTTACCATTTGTCATGTTTTCATGTGTTTGACCATTTCAATTACATGCTGTCAGCTGGAGAGAGAGAGGAAGGGAGAGAGTGCATGAGAGATACAGTGCATGCCAGAGAGAGTGCGAGTGACACATGTTACACAGAGTGAGTGAGGGGAGACACATGGTGGGCAGAGATTGAGACTAAAAGGAAGATAGCGAGGGCAGAGTTGCATGTGAGAGAAAGCTGGCAGCAGAGGGGAAAGCAGGGGTTATATAGAGAGCGAGAGCGGTTGGAGGACAAGCACAGGGATATCAACTATCTTTGACCCTCCATCGCCTTCTAAAACGCCCCACCCCGCCCCCCACGGCCCACCCTGTAAGCCTCAGCACTGGTACGTCAAATGAGTTCTATTTATAACCTGTGGATGGATGAGGGAATCAGGTGGACTCTTCTCTGGAAACAGTCCACATCTGAAGGGTGCGTGTATGTGTTAATGTGGAAATGCGTGTGTGTGGAGGGGTGGGATGTTAGCATGTGTGCATTTGTGCCCATGAATGTGCACAGGAATGTGTCCCGAGACTGAAAACGAGACTGTAAATGTGAGAATAGAGTCTTTTAACTTTGCAATTATTTATTCTTCTTTCTGTTTTGTTTGTTGCAGGAGGGTCCCTCCTCTGTTTCCCTTTGTGAGGTTTAATTTTACTGTTTGATAGATGTTTTTTCATCTACCAATTTCTGTCGTCAGTGCCAAGATGTTTTGAGCTGGGATTCAATTATTGTTGGTGGTAGATGCAAAAAGTAAGCGAGTAAGTCAACCTTGAGTTTGGATTGTTTTGTCAAACTGTTTCAAAGGTAGACTGGTAGAGTGCAGATCTCCATCAGGTTTGTCTGGGGGCAAACTGAGGAAGTTATTGGTCACTTGCCACCCTTGGTAAGAGGAGTGAGGAATCAGCAGTCAATGGTAGTATCAAACAGGGGAGTCAATAAAATATTTTTTTGTAAAATTGTGAATCACCACAGCCATGAGAGGTTCTTTGTTTCCACAAAAAATATTGGGCTGATGGGTCCAGAGGTCTGTGAGATTAGCTGCCAACAGATTCAGACACACGATTCCCTCCAAATACACACAGAACACCAATCTACACACCTCGGATGATACAAGACAATGCAAATTTAGGGTGCGTTCACACTAGATTTTGTTCCTCACTCACTTCTGTTAGGAACGGGCCAAGATGGATTCACTTCTGTTTGCAAAATGATTGAAATTTAACCTGTGAAATCGGTTGGTGCCAACCAGTCAGAGGCAGGGAGTGGGGACTGACCCTTCATTCAGGATATATGTTGTCTGCCATCCTGCTTATCTAACAGCACGGTGAAAAAAAAAACAACCAGCAGAGTGTGCAGAGACTATGATAGAGCTTAATCACAATAAAGTGTTTGATAAGCTATGTAATTTAGGGGGAAATCTGTTTCCTTTTTGCTGCAGCATGCAAATATATTTTGCTCTGTGAAATTTGACCTCACTGCTCTATTCGGGTATAATATCTGCAGATTAGCACAAAGTATTGAAACTATGTCGAAGTTTTACATTGATGCTAATGTTTAAGCAGAAAAGTGAAAAAAAAAGGAAAAGTGATCTTTGCATACCCACTCTATTAAGAGAGGTCTATATGAGAATAAGCAAATGTGTTCTGGTGGACAGACCTTTGTCAGGCATTTCACTTCATTGCACACATACTCAGAGAGCACAACTAATCCTAAGTGTAGACAATGTACAGGAGCTAATCAGTGCTACCTCTGTTGATTTAAACATTTCTCAAACTCCATCTCATCATCTCATCCTCAGCAGTTCCTTTCTACTCCCTTTAGTTGCCACAATCAGCGCGTGTGTGTCCTGAGGTCGAGGTGTAAGGCTAAACCTGGACAGCTAATAGGCTCATCCATCATGGAGGAAATGAGACAGGCTCCCCCCCGCTCGTTCTCTCCTCTCTCTGCCCAAGCCAAGCCAACTCCTGAGCCCAGACGTACTCACACACTTACAGGCAAAATTACTGCAAAGTTCTCCACCAGGGCATCCTTTCTTTATTATTTTAACTGAACAAGGGGGCCCTTCATAGTCAACGTAATTTACCCAGTGTCTCATTTCGGATAAAAAAGCTAAAAAATGAAGCTAAAGGAGCGAGAAGGTCGTTGTGGTTAGAAACCTCCAAACCTCAGGCCTTCCTGAGCAGCCTGAACATGGAACTGAGGCCAGAGGGTCGTGAGGAGGCCCATTCAGTCCTGGTTCTGTTTTGACACAGGCGAAAACACAGATCCATCAGTGGGACCATTTACAAACCCTTGCATTCCTACACTTTGTTCCCTTCTTAATAATTTTCTTTCTGGCTCATTGTTTCAGAATATTTCATGGCTTTAAGAGGCTACTGCATGATAAACATCTTGATCTTATTTTCTGAACACAGCGTTAAATGAAAGGATGTTTTGAGGATGGCGTCGAATGCTTCTTCGTTGCAACTGATACTGAAACGTTTACTGGGCATCCAGAACTTGTGGTGCGTGAGGAAACAGGGTCTAATAAAACAAAATGTTTACAGGTGAGCCTCATGTAGTACAAATAAAAAAACAGTTTGGGCTGTTAAGCAAAATACAATCAAATGTGTTGACTTAAAGTTGAAATGAAAACTATTTGGTTAGCAGGCAGGTTACATATTTGGGGACATCACATAGACTTACATTAATTTCCTGGAGACTTATCCTGACTACTACTTGCCTAACCCCAACCCCAACCCCAACCCCAACCCTAATCCTAACCTTGCCCCAACCCTAATGCTTACCCTAACCTTAACAAAAGTCTTCACCCTAAAATCTAATGATTTACATTATGAGGACTTGCATTTTGTCCCCACAAGGAAGGTGAGTCCCTACTATCTGACGGTACAAACAGATTTATGTCCCCACAACATGAGTAATACACATCAACACACACAAACATTTATTTCCATCACCTGCGGGGACGTTACATTGACTTACATTCATTTCTTGGAGACTTACCCCAAACATAACCTTAACGCAAGTCATCACTCTGAAATTAATGATTTTTGTTATGGGCCCCTGCATTTTGGGCCCATGAAGTTGTTGCACCCCCTGTGTGTGGACCTCCGCTTGTTGAACCCCACAAATACAGAACAAGCACACACACACACACACACACACACACACACACACACACACACACACACACACACACACACACACCTTTTGATGGTAAAAGACGTCTTTGATTTGGTCCCAAGTGCTATACCCAGAAGTCTGTATGTTTTCCCAAAAGCAGGAAAATCATAAAAAGTGCAGGTTCCTAAATTACTGTCACTCAAAGAGTTCCTTTCTCCTTCTCTCTCTCTCCCTGTCTCCATTCACCTCTCCTCCCGCCAGCCCCACAGTCTCCGACCCTTTCCTGCTTCCACCAGCAGCAATGGGGGCTTTCTCTTGTTTCCTGGTGCTGGCGCTGCTGGATAAACACACAACCTCCCCTTCATATAAAGGCTCAATTCTTCTCCATCATGTTTAAATATGGATACAAAGAGAAACTTGTATGATAATTTTTGGCATATGGTGGTGGGGGTCAGCG